>JBAMMX010000007.1:5037815-5090315 GCA_037126225.1 Dillenia turbinata
AACTGAAAATACGAAAAGAAAAAAATAAGTGGCAACAACGGGAAGGAAAAAAAAAATAGATGAACAACATCAGGAAAAGAAAACATAATGACAAAATGTGCATCTTAAATCAATACCAGTTCAATGAATGCATGCAATTGAAAAGCCTCTAGCTAGAGACAGCTAAGTAGAACAAGCCATGGAAGGACTGATTTCACCAACTTAACAAACAAATGGATGCCAATGCAAGTGATGACCTATGTTATTTTAATTAATATTAATATTTTAATTAATGTTATTTTAATTGTGTAGTAAAATTTGAGTCTTTTCTATTGATTAAACACTTATTTAGATTTTGTTGATACGCCGTAAATATTGTCAAACTTGATATAACTTTCATAAATTAAAGGCGAAGTATCTCATATTTGCCCAGTTATCTTATGCCATCACAGGAATGGCAAAGCATGAATAGTCTGTATTAAAAAATCCAAATCAGTCTTTCAATATTATTTTAATTAATTTTCTCGCTAGCTAAATGAATTATGAAATATGGATTGAATACATAAATGAGTTAAATAAATCAAAATTTATTTACAGACCTTTCTTTATATGAGATAACTTTTTAGCCGTTAGTGTAGAAATAAATGCCTTTAGTTTAGCTCAGCCAAAGGATTAGCTTCCACACTACAGATCAATAGCTTAATGTTTCATAAATCTAATCTTGCTCACAAAATCTCAATTTCAGAATAATCTAAGAGACTTTACTCGTAAACCCAACAAAAAAAAGTGCAGAACAAAGAAAAAAATACCACCAAACAGAGGAAAAAAATGAACATCATCAATTGAAAAAAAAAAAAAAAACCAAAGGCTTTAAAGAGGACGTAGAAGAAAGATGGAGTCGAAGATCGAGAAGAAAGAAGGAAGAAAAAAAGAAGAAGAATCGAGAAGAAATAGAGAAAAAGAGAAGAAGAAGAACCCAAAAGGAAGAAAGAAAGAAAGGAAGGAAGGGGGAAGGAAGGAAGAAGAAGATAATAGATAAATGCACCTGGTAGAAAAATGAAAAAGCGTAACTTTTTTGCGCTTTTTGTGTTTTATCGTGCTTCATCTGTTCTTTTTCATTTGTGTTGTGCTTTATGCAAAGAAAGCCTAAGAGCTATGTCTCGTTGCGCCTTGCATTTTAAGTGCATTTTTTCACTCTTTTGACTATTATGATTTTATATTACTTTTTTTTATTATATAAAAATTGTGAAACTCATAAAAATATATGCATCCATAAAATTCGAACTTGAGATCTCAAAAAATACATATGAATAAGAGTTTTTTATCAATTGAATATCTCTACAAGAATATATTACTTTATTCTATTCGGAATGTGTATACAAATGCTTATTCTTGTATTATTAATATAATATCTTACATTACTTTATCTTTATCTTTATCTTTTTTGTAATGAATAATATATAAAATGTTCAATGAGATATTTGTTGAGCATGAGATTAACATCCGTTGTGATACAAGCTACCATATTTCAGTTGGCTTGTAATCTGACTTTACTTACAATTTTTTTTTATAATTTTTATTTTAATTAAGAAAAATCACAAATAGAATAAAACCTAGTAAAAAGTAGTGGAAAAAATTAGTCTTAATGAATTCATAAATAAGACATTCTGCGAGTTTATTCAAAACCCTAGCATTCTGGATGAATTTATAAAATATGCTCAATCTATTGATAATAATTACAGTCAAAAATTTAGAATGAATATCAACTCTTCTATTTTTGTCCAAAAATAATTTATAGAGTAACTTTCCATTCTTACCATACTAGTTAACTTAAAAAAAAGAAAAAAAGAAAAAATATAGTCGTTTCCAACCATAAAGGATTAAAGATGTTTGCCATGACAAATATGTAAAAATCTATGCTTAATCACAAAGTCGTGCCTATCATTTTGCGTAAGAAAAGTGAAAACATAAAAGAAAGACCCACAAATAGTAAAACAATTGAATGCTTGATTTTTTTTTATTACATCGCAATTTGAAATCAAAATTATTAGATTAAAGGAAGAGATTATGACTACTAAACTATCTCTTTGAGAACGAAGTGCTTCATTTTAAGAAGATAACGCCATACTTGTAAACAAATGAAAAAAAATTAATTCATTTAAAACGAATCAAATTATAAAATTTATTTACAAATGAAATTCTAGAGGATGTGAAAATAGACTCTTTTAAAATGTAAGGGAAAGACTGTATATATATATTTACCTTTTCTCTACTCTCACACCAGGTCAAAAAATATTTTGTATATTGTGTGAGCCATTTATTTACAAATAAAATTCTGTTCTTGAATCAAAAAATAATAGGAAGAATTCAATTGGATTTGTGCTATTAAAACATAAAAAAATACCAAGTTAAGATTTTCTTTCTTTTAGGATAATATAGTAACTCAAGAATAATTTTTAGGTGGATACACAAACTTTTATGGAGTTTATAAACAAATTTTATCTTTTTTGTTTATTTAAAAGTTTACACTTTTTGTGGAATTATATATAACTGTACATTTTTTTTCAACCAACAAGCTTGGAATTTAAAACAAAATCCATATTTTTTTATAGAGTTTTGATGGTATCCTATTTAATAGGTCTCTAAAATCATGTAGGGTTATTCGATAAGAAAAACAATCACCATCAAGGTCAAATTGAGAAAATCTGAATTTTTCAGAACTCTTTAATTACAATCCTAACAATTTTGATAGACTTCAAGTAAAAGGAAACTAGGGTTTTCTACACTCCTGAAAATGTTATAAATACAGAACATAGACAACCCTCAAAGGGGACTCATTTTTGACACACGAAAGAGAGGTGATTCTATACATCATTCAGATGGGGGTTCTATACCAAATCTCATATGTCATTCAGAGGGGACTCAGTTTTTGACATACGAAAAAGAGACGATTCTATACATCGTTCAAATGGGGGTGGTTCTATACCCAACTCTATACATCGTTCAGAGGGAGATTTTATACCCAATCTCATATGTCATTCAGAGGGGACTCAGTTTTTTACATAGAGATGATTCTATACATCGTTCAGATGGGGGTTCTATACCTAGTTCTATACATCGTTCAGAAGTTGGGTTCTATACCTAATCTCATATGTCATTCAAGGGAGGTTTCATACCCATTTACATACACCGACAGAGGTAAACATTCATGCTCAATCTTATGCGACCAGAGGTATGATATTTACGACTACTATCAGTATTTATCTTATCATTTATACTGATTTGAGTGTCGAAATCGTCCTACCGGATCAGCCCCGGTGGGGTTTTTGCAAGTTTTTCATCCGTGAAGAACCGTAGAGTACCATCGCCATCGGCTTCCCGCTCGAATCAAAAGAGAGTATCTGTGAGGCGAAAATCGACCCCAACAGATTGGCACCGTCCGTGGGAAACTACTGACTGACCGGTCGTAGAAATCTCAAATCTGGTTTCACTTCTTCTTGATAGTCTAAATTCATTTGACTATGCGACAATCGGGATGAAGGTACATTATCTAACGAACGAGCTCATATCACCCTGATTTACTGATGGAATCTATCTCCCCAAACGGGCCGTGTCGCCCCAATTTATCGATGGGATTTATCTCCCCGAAAGGGTTTATGCCGCCCTCGATTATCTGACTTATCGGTCTCTCCATCGTTCGGCCTATTGGTCTCTCAATCTCTTATCAGTTTCCTGACTCAAGGATCGTTTGATTTTTCGACCTGTTAGTCTCTTCATCGTTTGACCTGTCGACCTCTCAATCTCTTGTCAGTCTCCTGATTCCCGAATCATTTGATTTTTTGACCTATCGGTCTCTCCATCGTTCGGCCTGTCGGCCTCTCAATCTCTTGTCAGTTTCCTAACTCAAGGATCGTTTGATTTTTAGACCTGTCGGTCTCTCTATCATTCGGCCTATTGGCCTCCCAATCTCTTGTCAATCTCTTGACTCCCGGATTTTTTGATTTTTCAACCTGTCAGTCTCTTCATCGTTTGGCCTGTCGACCTCTCAATCTCTTGTCAATCTCCTGATCCCCGAATCATTTGGTTTTTTGACCTGTCGGTTTCTCTATCGTTCGGCCTGTCAGCCTCTCAATCTCTTGTCAGTTTCCTGACTCAAGGATCGTTTAATTTTTTGACCTATCGATCTCTCCATCGTTCGGCCTGTCGACCTTCCAATCTCTTGTCAGTCTCTTGACTCCCGAATTTTTTTGATTTTTTGACCTGTTGGTCTGTTCATCGTTTGGCTTGTCGACCTCTCAATCTCTTGTTAGTCTCCTGATTCCCGAATCATTTGATTTTTCGACCTGTCGGTCTCTCAATCGTTCGGTCTGTCGGCCTCTCAATCTCTTGTCAGTTTCCTGACTCAAGATCGTTTGATTTTTTAACCTGTCGGTTTCTCTATCGTTCGGCCTGTCGGCCTCCTAATTTCTTGTCAGTCTCTTGACTCATGGATTTTTTGATTTTTCGATCTATCGATCTCTCAATCATTCAGCCTGTCAGCCCATTTATCTAAAGTTTCCTATCGTTTGGATGGTCTGAGTCGCCCAAGTACTATCGTTTGGAGGGTCTGAGTCGCCCATCTCCTATATATCGTTTGGAAGGTCTGAGTCGCTTAGCTCCTATCGATCGTTTGGGGGGTCTGAGTCGCCCAACTCGTATCATTCAAAGAGCCTTAGTCACCCATCTCCCATCGTTCGTTCGAAGGGTTTGAGTCGCCCAGCTCCTATCGTTCGGAGGGCCTGAGTCGCCCAGCTCCTATCGTTCGTTCGGAGGGCCTGAGTCGCCCAGCTCCTATCGTTCGTTCGGAGGGCCTGGATTGCCCAGCTTCTATCGTTCTTTCAGAGGTTCTGAATCGTCCAGTTCCTATCGTTCAGATGTCCTAAGTCGCCCAACACTTATCGTTTGTTCGGAGGGCCTGAGTTGCCCAGTTCCTATCGTTCGGAGGGTTCAAGTCCCCCAACTCCTATCATTCGGAGGGTCTGAGTCGCCCAACTCCTATCGCTCGAAGGGTCTGAGTCGCCCAACTCCTATCGTTCGGAGGGCCTGAGTTGCCTAGCTCCTATTATTCGTTAAGAGGGTCTGAGTTGCCCAGTTTCTATTATTCGGAGGGCCCAAGTCGTCCAGCTCCTATCGTTCAGAGGGTCTGAGTCGTCCAGCTCATATCGTTCGGAGGGTCCAAGTCGCCCAACTCCTATCGCTCGGAGAGCCTGAGTCGCCAAACTCCTATCATTCGTTCGGAGGGTCTGAGTCACCAAATTCTTATCGTTCGGAGGGCCTGAGTCACCCAGCTCATATTGTTCGTTCGGAGGACCTGAGTCACCTAGTTCCTATCGTTCCGAGGGCCCGAGTTGCCCTGTTCTCATCGTTCGTTCGAAGGGCCTGAATCGCCCAGCTCCTATTTTTCGGAGGGTCTGAGTCGACCAGCTCGTATTGTTCCTAGGGCCTTAGTCGCCTCGTTCCTATCGTTTAGAGGGTCTGAGTCGCCTATCGTTCGGAAGGCCCAAGTTACCCAGCTCCTATCGCTCGGAGAGCCTGAGTCGCCAAACTCTTATCGTTCGTACGTATCATTAATAAAAGACGGAGTTCCTCGGACGGGTCTATGACACCTTGATCTATAGTTCAGTCTGCCGGTCTCCCAATCATTCAATAGTTTGACCTGTCGGTTTGGTATTCTTTCGATCGTTCGACCTGTCGGTCTGGTATCCGCTCTATCGTTCGACCTCTGGATTTCACGATCACTCAACCTGTCGATCTATCAATGTTTCAATCACTCGAAAACTCGGTCTCTCGATTACTCGATCTCTCGATCATTTGATTTTTTGACCTTTCGATCTTCTGGGAGACCTCTTACAATCCACTCTACTCCTAATACCATTTCTTGATAATGCAATTAGGAGTGGAGGAAAATGATAGTACCCTATTTAATAGGTCTCTAAAATCATACATGGTTATTCGATAAAGAAGACAATCACCATTAAGATCAAATTGAGGAAGTCCAGATCTTTCAGAACTCTTTAATTACAATCCTAACCATTTTAAAAAACTTCAAATAAAAGGAAACTAGAGTTTTCTGCACTCCTGAAAAGGCTATAAATACAGAGTATAGACAACTCTCAAAGGGGATTCAGTTTTTGACACATGAAAGAGAGATGATTCTATACATCGTTCAGATGGAGGTTATATACCCAGTTCTATACATTATTCTGATAGGGGTTCTATACCCAATCTCATATGTCATTCAGAGGGGACTCAGTTTTTGACACACGAAAGAGAGGCGATTCTATACATCGTTCAGATAGAGATTCTATACCCAATTCTATACATCATTCAGATGTGGATTCTATATCCAGTTCTATACATCATTCAGAGGGGGCTTCTATACTCAATCTTATATTTCGTTCAGAGGGGGGTTCTATCCTCAATCTCATATTTCATTCAGAGGGGATTCAATTTTTTACACACGAAAGAGAGGCGATTTTATACATCGTTCAGAAGTGGGTTCTATACCCAGTTCTATACATCGTTCAGAGAGGAGTTCTATATTCAATCTCATATGTCATTCAGAGGGGGGTTTCATATCTATTTACATACACCGATAGAGGTAGACCTTCATGCTCAATCTTATGCGACCGGAGGTATGATATCTACGACTACTATCAGTCTTTATCTTATCGCTGATACTGACTTGAGCATCGGAATCCCACCATTGGGCTAGCCCTGGTGAGGTTTTTTTAGATTTTTCATTCGTGAAGAACCATAGAGTACCACCGCCATTGACTTCTCGCTCGAGTCGAAAGAGCAGATATCTGTGAGGCGAAAATCAACCCCTACAAGTTTATTTGGTACCAAGCAGAGCTTAATTGATTTAGTTGATTTAGCTGGTTGTCTTCTTTTATTGAAATCATGATTAAAACATTTTTTATATAAATTATTAATATCTTATAATCATATTGAACTGACTAAATCTAATTTGAGTTAAATTGATTTTTTATAAAAACAAAATTCTTTTTACGTTTATTTTTTTCATACAGAAGACTCGAAACAAATCATTAAATCAACTATGAGTTTGTATGATTAAAATGTTATTATAAGCGCTTGATGCTGACTTTAAAACTAAATTTATTGATAGATAAATGAGTAATAGAACAAATAAATATAGTAATATTGAACTTTATTAAGTTTTAAATATATAATAATAAGATTAAAATAATAAAATGTATAACAATATATAATTTATATTCTAAGTTAAAAAGAGATGAATACAAGTATTATATTAGGATTTTTGTAAATTTATTTAGTGATCAAAAGAGCGATAATAATTACTTAAACCCTGAAAAAAGAAAAATAGATTGGAAAAAGAAAAAAAAAAAACTTATTGGTTTTTAAATCTTAAGGTTTGATGCACCCGTATGAGCCTGTGTACGTAAGGAAATCCAACATTTGAAATGCACCAAACGACCAACCCGAAACTAACTATGCACTCTCTGGCCGTTTTATTTTTAATTTTTTTTTTTAAAGATTATTATTCTTGACGAGGAGGTGATCAGCGAGTCCTCGAGTCAACTCGGATTTAGTTCAGACAATTCGGAATAGACGGTGAAATGGGGAAGTCTTTGCCGGTTCATTTTTCTTTGATTTGCTCCCAAGGGATCCCATTGTTATTGGCGGGAAAGCTTCGCACGGTGGCATTCGCCGCAAAATTGTTTTTAGACGGACCAGTGCTTATCAAGGCCATTTTTTTCCCCCTCTCTTTACGGTGAGTTTGGGAGCATAGTGAAGAAAAGAAAAGCAAAGGCAAAAGCAAAGAAAAGCAAAGCAAAGGCAAAAGAAAAGAAAAGCAAAGCAAAGGTAGAAGAGAAAAGAGAGAAGAAAGGAGGAGAAAAAGATATATTATTTTATCAGGGAATTTTAAAAGAAAATAAATTTCTTTTATTTAGGAATTAGAGCGAAATGATAAAAAAATATTTAAAGGACATACTATTTTTATATTTATACCATTTTAGATTTTAAATCTAAAAAATCTTATTAAAAGTGGAATGACATGAAATTTCAATAAGCGGTTTATAATAACTTTACAATGATAAATACTTAAATTATTTAAATGTTTTGAGTTTTATAATCTTTACTTTGAAATGCATGTAACTTAGGCAATGTTCTTTACTATCTATATGATATTTTGGATATATCTTTTTGAGATAGATCAAACGATAAAATTTCTCAACTTTCATATTCTCTTATTCGATTTAATCATATTTAATTGTATATTCTTATAAAGAAAATGAATATATTGGGTATAAATTTATTTTGTATTAGTTTGTCAAATTGATATATATTAAAAATTGGTATATGATGTTATTTTTTATTACAAATATAACTTTTTATTGATATATATAATATTATTTTTTATTCATAGAATTAAAAATTAATGGAGAGAAGTAATTATTAATAGTGTTTCCAATTGTGATATTTCTAAATATCATTTTTTTATTTGTTCTCTATTAAAAATTTTAAAAAGAAAACGGCAAAAGATAAATTAAGTTGTAAACAAAATAATGTCAGCATTTTTCACAAACAAATCAAGCTTACGGAGGAAAAAGAAATCGCTGAGTTAAACCCCAACATTTAGAAACAATTTAAATCAAACATCAAATAATAAATCAAAATCAAATACACACCAAAATTTCAAAATTCTTGAACGGGCGAGGAAGGCGGTCGTCGTTTCAATGATTAGAACGCATGAAAACGCGGTTTTGGATGTTTTTACATTGCAAGAGATGGCGGGAAATGCGACGTGTCCCGCAGGCTTTCCACCTAATAAAGTCACTCAGCGCCTCCAAATTTTTTTTTTTTGATTTTGATTTTTAAATTTCAAGAAGTCATAGAACTACATAGTTGGGGCCTCTTTTTCTTCAGAATTTTTATATTCCGATTTTGTGCAGAATTAGGGTTAGGGTTTTGAAGCGAAATGGGGAAGAAGATCACGGACGAACTAATCTACACAGTCCGATCGGTCATCGGGCAAGATTATTCCGACATGGACATAATCCGAGCGCTTCACATGGCCAACAACGACATGACCGCGGCAATCAACATAATCTTCGACACTCCAAGTTTCGGCGCTCGAGATTTCAAATCCGAAGTTTCTAGAAACCGCCCTAGTTCAAACAACGAAAGCAGACCCTCGTCTGCAGATTCGAAGAGAATGGCCGAAGAAGAAAAGAGTAATTTCCGTACGGATATCGATGAAACTAGAGATTCGAAGCCGATTGAGGCCGTGGAATCCGCGAGTGATATAGGCAGTGAGTGGTGGTTCGTTGGCTGTGCAGAGGTGGCCGGTCTGTCAACGTGTAAAGGGAGAAAGGTGAAAGCTGGCGATAAAGTGGAGTTTTCATTTCCGACGATGAAAATTTCTAGTTCTCCATCGCGGAAGTCATTCGGAAGAGGAAGGCCAGCAGCTGCTTGTTCGGAGATTGTCAGGTTCTCAACCAAAGATTCCGGAGAGGTACTTTATGCACGTTTGGAGCTTTTTGATTCTGTGCATTTTTAAGAAAAGTAATGGGGTTTCTATATCTACATATCGCAATGACATTGTTTGGTGCATTATTTAGTACATATGGTGACAATTGACAAAAGGGTCGCTATATCTCATGAAATTGTATTTTCCTTAATCATGGTTTAAATCATGGTCAATATTGTTTATGTTCTGGACTGGATCGCTAGAATTGTAAGTTAATGGTTTCTGAATATACATACAGGATGATTGTTTCGCTGATGAGAAATTGAACAGGGACATGATAATAAGAAATAGGTAATGGTGTGTTTTGAACCACAATGGGGGCAAAGTCTGTATCAAGTATAACTTAAGCAGGGTATTAATGGGATTTTCCTTTCTTTCATATGAATATTTATGGTTCACTGCAGATTGGTCGCATTCCCAATGAATGGGCTCGATGTCTAGTGCCACTTGTATGGGATAAGAAAGTCATGATCAGTGGCTGTTGTAGATCTGCTCCTGACATGCTGGGTATCATGGACACCATCTCACTGTCAATCAGGTATTGTATTTCTTGCTTTGAAATGAACAAGAAGGAGAGTATAAAAGGAGCATGGAGGTTTCCAGATAATATGTTCTATTGTACATAGCCTTACATTGCATTGATCTGCCTGCTTTTCAGTGTGTACATGAACAGTTTGTTGTTTCAAAAGCACAGCCAGATATCACTCAAGGCAGCAACCAATGGCAATGAGGAGTCAGTTGTACATCCTCTTCCAACTTTATTTCACTTGCTTGGGTTGTCCCCTTTTAAGAAGGTAATCATGTTCACTATTTTTTTCCCCATGTATTTAGGAGTTTATCTTAAATCAATGGACAATTGTTGTATTATTGACATGGAAAGTGAATTAAACTGCCTAGATCGAACCCTTTCCTCCTTTATTTTAAATAAGTACATTTGCTTGTGTGCGTGTAGCGCACAGTTTATTAAGGTTTACAAGTTACATGCACAGCAGACACACCTATGCGTGTGCCAGCACAGACACTTATTTGCAACTGGTTGCTTTGTTTTTATTTTAACATTTCATGGTTATAATTAGGCAGAGATCTCTCCTAGTGATCTATACACAAGAAAGCGACCTTTGAATTTGAAGGTATGATTAGCGATTAGTTTTCCTTATAAAGTAGTGCTTTCTGTAGAACTAACTCATTGTTTTGATTGAACCAGGATACTTCTGGTAGTCCTGTCTCATTGTTACATGCCAACAAGCCTAAGAATTTGCATGCTGATGGGAATAAAGTTGAATCTGAAGAATCAATTTCAGATTCTGATCTTGACAGAATTGTTGGTGTTGAGAACTGCTCTGAACTAGAGGTAGGTCATTCTGCATATAATGAAAGATAAAGGTATTCTCATACAGCTTGTACAATAATTTAGAAAATTATTTGTATCAGGAAGTGGACCCCCCTAGTACCCTTTTGTGTGATCTGCGTCCTTATCAAAGGCAGGCCGTTCATTGGATGCTTCAGCGGGAGAAGGGACATTGTGTGGATGAGGCAGCAACGACTCTTCATCCATGTTGGGATGCATACCGCCTTGCAGACAGGCATTTGAAATTATTTTTCGAGTTTCATTGGTTTACATAGGTCTTAGTACAACAACCTAGATCTTCTGTCCCAAGATTTGGGGTCGGCATAAATAATGAAATCGTAAAATAATAATAATAATAATAATAATAATAATAATAATAATAATAACAACAACAACAACATAGGTCTTAGTATGGGTCAATATTTATCCCTTTTTTTTGTGACTTGTGTGCATCACAGGAGGAATGTTGTGGTCTACCTAAATGCATTTTCAGGTGATGCTACAACAGAATTTCCAAGCATGCTTCAAATGGCCAGGGGAGGAGTATGCTTCTTACAATAACTACCAATTGTTAAATCCTTTCACTGCCTGCATTATTGCCGTATAAATTTCTGATGTAAATTATTTTTGAAGATTCTAGCAGATGCTATGGGTCTTGGGAAAACTATCATGACAATTGCTCTTCTTCTTGCCCATTCTGAACGAGGCAGATCTTTAGAAGGTGAACAACTCACTAGTCATCCCTCTGGTGAAGTTGTTGATTTTAGCAATTTACCGGACCAATCTGTAGAACCCTTCGAAAGAGCAATAAAGTTCTCAGGCTTAGAAAAGCTGAAGAAGCAGAAGAATTCACTCACAAGCGGTGGCAATCTTATCATCTGCCCTATGACACTTCTAGGCCAGTGGAAGGTAAACCTGCTACAGTTTTTACCCCTTTATGGGACAGAGGCCTTTCTCACCTTTCTTTCTGCCACTTTCAGGAATATGTTTTCTTTACAGATGAAAAACTCTACCTGCAGATTTTTTTCCCTTCAAATAAATCTGCATTTAACCCATTAATATTTGATTACCTTTGGCAGGCAGAAATTGAAACACATGCACAAGTGGGATCTTTATCTCTATATGTTCATTATGGCCAGAGTAGACCAAAGGATGCAAAAATTCTTGCTCAAACTGATGTTGTTATCACTACTTATGGAGTTTTGGCTTCAGAATTTTCTTCAGAGGTGGCTTGATTTTGTGGCAATTTGGGTGAGCTTAGCCTTTCTCTACAGAAGGTTTATGACTGTCTCTTCCTCTGTGGTGTCTATTTGCAAGTGCAGAACTCTGAAGATAATGGGGGATTATTTTCTGTGCGGTGGTTTAGAGTAGTGCTTGATGAAGCCCATACTATAAAGTCCTCCAAAAGCCAAATCTCCATGGCAGCAGCTGCATTGACTGCTGATTGCAGATGGTGTCTTACTGGTACTCCTGTCCAGGTATACAAGTCATTAAAGTATATTATTGCATCAGCATGCTCAGTTTGTGAAGGGTCTTTTGTCTATGCTTTGGTGGTCCATGAGTTTCATGTTCATGGTTCATGAAACTACTTTAATTATGACCCATGTAATTGTGATGATACATTGAGATTATCTGAGGTAAGCAGGGCTATACTTGTAGTTACCATTTTTTTTGGGTGGGGGGGGGGGGTGGGGTTTTGAATTTGTAGAGTCTGGCTGTATTTGCTTACTTTGATACTCTGGCTTTTATCGGTTTCTGGGAAGTTTTTGCCCAGTACATTGTAATTGCATGCATAAGCCTTTACCTTTTCTTTCTTTCCCTATATCTAGACTATCAACTATTTCCAAGGCATACTGTCCCTATATCATTTCCACAATGATGTTTCAAGTTGGTCATGCGAATCTTCTTTATGTAAGTTAGCATTGCATCACTCTTGTAGTTTTTTCTCCACCTAATGCATAGAATTGCCATCACAGAACAATCTGGAGGACGTATACAGTTTGGTTCGTTTTCTAAGAGTGGAACCTTGGGGAAATTGGGCATGGTAAGGGCTTTTTTTTTTTTTTTTTTTTTTTTTTTTTTTTCCATATTATTTTGTACATATTTAGGGTTCTCAGATGATTACATGCTTGTTTTACGCTTTCAGTCAGTGGTGTTATTGGCTCTACAGGGTCAAACAGGTTAATCTGTTTGTTTTGTAACTAATGTTTGCTGATACAGCATTATTTCAGGTCCTTGGCAAGCTTGGATCGATTGCTATCAAAATAGTTTAGGATTTTATGCCAGGTGTTTTATTTGTATGATTATATCATCAGTATGTTAATTTTAGGATATTTGTTTCATCTTTTGTTATTTATGTATCACATCTTCTCTTATTAATAATTCATGATGTTGTGTTTGGTTGAACTAGTCCTTGTACCTGCTAAGTGGGAAAAATTTTCCCACATGGAACTATTTTTCACCACACTAAATTGTTTTTGTGCTATCCACATGCAGCTTTGTATGGAAGAGAAAGTGCTTTCTTTTGTTCTCAAATGATCCCATGGAATTGCATACTTCCTCTCTAGTTTCTGCACAACTTTTTCGGTCAAAGAGCTCAGGCACTTGGCCATCCGAGAATATGTGGAATATAGTCAACTTTTATATGTTCTGCCTCTTGTGAATTCTTTAACATGGTGATCTAGTCTATTCTATGGTAGCTAGTGTCTTGTCAGTTGTCCGTGTCTTTTTTGACTTGATACATGAAATATGTTATATAGACCTCATCTCACATCCCTCTGCGATGGATATTAGAGAGAATGCACTCTATGATGTTTGCCTTCTACTGTTTGGTAATGAGGTGATTAACGTATGATATATAGGAAAATACTTTTTGTATAAGGCGCCTTTTTAGAGAAAGTGATTAACGCATGGTACATGGAGAAATGCTTTTTGAAGTAAATTGACATCACCTAGAGTCACTTGTGAGTGCTTTATTCTTTTTTAGGTGGAATAAGCTAGTCCAAAAGCCATTTGAGGAGGGTGATGAGAGAGGGCTAAAGTTGGTCCAGAACATCTTAAAGCCAATAATGTTAAGAAGAACAAAGTGTAGTTTGGACAAGGAAGGCAGGTGAGTATCTTGCTGAAGAAAAATATGCAACTGGACTCTTATGTTTTCTTCTCATCACATTGAATCTGCTGCAGGCCAATATTAGTTCTTCCTCCGGCTGATATTCAGGTGATCTATTGTGAGCTTACAGCTGCTGAAAAGGACTTCTACGAAGCTTTGTTTAAGAGATCCAAGGTACCTTTTATTGGCTATTGCTCCTTTGCATCAATCAGGTAATTCTAACTGCTTTACTGGCATTCTTCAGGTAAAGTTTGATCAGTTTGTGGAACAAGGTCGGGTTCTTCACAATTATGCCTCTATTTTGGAGTTGCTCTTGCGTCTTCGGCAATGTTGTGATCATCCATTCCTTGTAATGAGGTTTGGTTCGTACCTGGATTTGCTTCATTTATTAGTATATGCCGACAACTTTTGTTTTTTATTGCTGTTTTGATGGCAAAATTTTTATCTAGGTCTGGGAGATTCATCTTTTTACTCTGTGTGTGTGTGTGTGTCTCAGAGGATGGGGTTTATCCCTCTTGAGGTTCCAAAGGGTGTAGCTCTGTTGATCTGATGGAGATAATCATCTATGAAGAGCAATGACCGATGCCTTATTATGTATACACAGCCAGTGGTGAAGCCACTATCGGGGCCTGCCCCACACAAATTTTGGGAAAGAATTTTAGTGTATACACTTTTAGCGGCATTTTAGAAAAAATGCCGCTCCAAGCCTTAAAATACAATTAAAAAATATAAATTGTCGCTAAAAGTCTTTAAAATGCCACTAAAATCTTTTACTCTGCTGTTTATTCTAGAAAATTATAACATCTAACTCCATTGCCACACTAAAATAAATTTCGGGCTTCGCCTCCTGAACACAACCAGAAAAGGAAAGTAAACAGTTATATCCCAAGGTGAAGATTCCATGAAGCATTCTATAAAATGGTTAAATGATAAAATGATGGCTTGCCATGGGTGGAGTCTGAGTTGACCAGGATTCTGCTGTTTCTTTCATTCACATGGCCCCAGAAAGATGACTGTTGGATATAATTATACTGTACTTGTCATCCGAATACTTCTCTTTTAGTATTATATCATCTAACTTTCAGATGTTGTTGCATACTGTTATTAAGTGAATTTATCTTCTTAGTTATAGGAATAATTTGTTATGGTGGTTTTGATGTTTTCAGTCGAGGTGACACACAGGAATATGCTGATCTGAATAAGCTGGCCAAACGCTTTCTTAGAGGTGGCCAGTGTTTCGTTGATGGTGAAAATAATGATGTCCCTTCTCGAGCTTATATACAGGAGGTTGTTGAAGAGCTGCGCAATGGCAAAGAGGGAGAGTGTCCTATATGTCTTGAAGTTTATGAAGATGCTGTATTGACTCCTTGTGCTCACCGATTATGTCGAGAATGTCTTCTTGCAAGTTGGCGCAATGCCACATCTGGTTTTTGCCCTGTTTGTAGGTGGGTGCTTTCAGATTATTATTTTTTTTCCTGTTTGACTAGAATTTTAATATGTTTTCATGACTTAGAAGAATGATATGCTTGATATGCTTATTATCTGATGTCATTATTTTGTCAAACAGGAAAATTATCGGCAAACAGGAGCTAATTACTGCTCCAACCAGCAGTCGGTTTCAAATTGATATTGATAAAAACTGGGTGGAATCTTCCAAAGTTTCTGTTCTCTTGCAGGAACTTGAAAAGCTTCGCCCCTCGGGCACCAAAAGTATTATCTTTAGCCAGTGGACTGCCTTTCTTGACCTTTTACAGATTCCTCTCTCAAGGTAACCAAGTTCTTTTGCTTGATGATTCACGAATCTTTATAGTTTGCATAAACGTGTCGAGCTTTCAACCTAGAAGACTTTGATGTTGTAGGGGATTTCATTCGCCTCTATGTTATGCAACTATTAGGTGGCATCTTGTTAATAACCAGAATGTTATAATTTTCCTGACATTATGCTCTTCTTTTTCAATATTCATCGGGTTCATAGTTATGCTGTTGCCAAGTGGCTCAATCTTCACAATCATGGAGTTGATAGCTGATAATTTTACAGTATCACGAGTTTATGTATCTAGATCTTGTAATGTTATTTTGGCAGAGTAAATATCCAGATTGATAGAGAGTATCCCTGACCTTTTATTGATGCTTTCATCATTGACCAGGAGTAACATTTCATTTCTTCGTCTTGATGGAACTCTAAATCAGCAGCAGCGTGAAAAAGTGATAAAACAGTTTTCGGGAGAAAGCAACATCATGGTTGGTGGTTTCCTCCTTTGTCCCTAAAACCCCCTCCCCCCTCCCCCAAAAAAAGGAAGAAATACACACACACACAAAAGTGGTAGGAGAACCATCGATTTTCAGTAGTAGGAATTTGGTTTTCAGGTCTTGCTGATGTCACTGAAAGCTGGTGGTGTTGGAATAAACCTAACAGCTGCATCCAATGCCTTTGTATTGGTACGTGCTAAATACGACTGATGACTATTGCCTTGTAGTACTCTGATATGCTGATACGTTATTTCTTGGGTATCGGAAAAGCTTGTTATATTACATATTTGGAATGTCATGTTTAAGTATTGATTATTTGGATCACTAAACGGAGTTGAAGGAAATGGGTCAATTTATGGAATGTGAAGTGAGATGAAATTCCATTATAACATGATGAGAAATCTTAAATATACCCTTTCATTTTTTTGTCTAAACTTTCTGCATCCTGTCATTGATCCCCTCGTATCCATTTCAGAGCATCAAATACATGTCTTATTGATGGATAATTAATGTCTATGGAAATGAGTGAGGTGCAAAAGGGGCTGGGATTTGTGCTTTTGTCCTGTTGAAATGGTATTTTTTTTTAATTGTGACATTTTGAGCAAATGAAGAAATGAGAGTTAAAAAGTTATTGTCACAACTACCTGATATAATTTGTTACTTGGTGCCATTTTTCTTTCCACTGGGGAATCATGGATTCGTGCATAGACTTGCAGTCATTCTGGTCTACTTATTTTGTCATCTATAATAAAGGGATCTCAAACTTTGTAGGATCCTTGGTGGAATCCAGCTGTGGAGGAGCAGGCCGTAATGCGGATACATCGCATTGGGCAAACTAAAAGTGTAATGATTAAACGGTTCATTGTGAAGGTACATTCTCATGTTACTTGTACCTTTTTTTTTTTTTAACTCAGTCTTTTCCCATCTTTTGTCGCATAACTATGATTTTTAACGCAAGCAGTCATGGTGACATTAGATAATATAAATTCAATTGCATACTAGTAAAACAAAAATGTCAAGTCAAAGCTAAGCCCGTTGAATGGGTGAGAATCGTTTCTCAGATTACTGGGATAGGGTGGGGTTGCTTTGCATGAGTTTGACCTGGCTGTGACACCATTATGTGGCAGGGAACGGTGGAGGAAAGAATGGAGGCAGTGCAAGCAAGGAAACAGAGGATGATCTCAGGTGCCTTAACTGATCAAGAAGTCCGAACTGCACGTATTGAAGAATTGAAGATGCTATTTACGTAGTCTATTAATAGGATTCCTTTTGTTCATTATACTTGCCTTGAGCAGGAGATGGTTGTGGCACAGGCTAGTTGGTGACCCCTTTGAAACAGAGGCTGGGGGAGTAAAGAGAGAAGCTCGGGCCAATTTAATTTATTTCCAGTCCTCGAGCTTAAACTCAAATCGATGGGGGTGATGGTGTCGCTGGTTCTAATTCTCAGCAATGATCAATTTAGGTGATTACTACCAAAGATGGGGGGATCTGAAGCTGTTCAGAGCTCTCATGTTGAACCTTTCGTGCTATGTTGCTTATACCCTCGTCGACCTGTGGTTGCTTAAAATGGATCTCGTTAGAGTGTACTTGTAGAGTATGTATTTTTGGTTTGCTATGCTTATAAGGCATTCAAACGGGGCAAAGGCCTGTTGTGTCATGTTTGTGTATGTTCAAAATTCAGGAGTAAATTTAGATAGAAAGTCAAAAAGTTCTCTTTGCTGAATGTAACTTGAATTAATCCTGATAATGTCTTGTTTTATGGGAAGTATGTAATATATATAATATATTTCAATCTCTGATCATTCATAGGTAGGCCTGACAAGCGAGCTTTTTGAGTCGGGTTTTGTAAAGTTCAGGTTTAGTTTGATTAAATTTTAATGAGCCCGAGAGGAGAAAATTCAAAAAATCGAGACTCGAGTTCGACTAGAAAAATTAGAAGGGTTTCGGGTTCATTTTGGGTGAGTCTCGATTCAAAACATAATTTTTTAATTATTTTTAACTACATAATTTTATTTTATATATTTTTAACTCATTTTATAGTATAATAAATATAAAATAAAAATATTTAAATAATTTAAGATAAAATATAAAGAAGATGTTATCATGTTAAATTAAAAATTATGTATTATAATGAAAATTAACAAAATAATATTATGAAAAATTAAAAAATTATATTAAAAGTAATATATTAAAATCAAAATCAAAATCTAAATATCATATTTGATTTTTAATTTAAAAAATAAATTAGTCGAGTCTAATAGTGTTTAGGTTCAATCGATAATTAAAATGGACCTAAAAAGGGATTTGAGTTTGGCCCAAACCCGGAATGAGTCAGGGTTGATCCTTTAAAACAGGTCGAGCTTGGGCCGACTCAACCTAATTATCAATCTTATTTATAGGGTTATAAAATATATACAAAGGAAAATGTATTTTTAATACTAATTTTTTTTTTGTACTTTTTTTTTGGGTACATATTTAATACTAATTTTTCACTGCTACGAATTTTAATTTTTGTTTGCGTTGGGGTTTGGGGAAAGAAAAAAGAAAAAGAAAAAGAAAAGAAAAGAAAATAATCTCAAATGTTGGGGAGAAGAGTCCAAATCCAGCCATGTCGGGCCGGGCTAGGCTTGTTTGACACCTGTACTGCCCAATAAGCAAACCGAAGGGCGAGAGACAGACGATCAATCCCTTGTGAACTCTCTCTCTCTCTCTCTCTCGACTTTTGGGAGGTGGGAGCACGATAACAATGAGTTCAGAGAAGGCAGAGATTGCAAATCCACGGCATAAATTATCCTGCACAAAATATTTCGACGCTCTCTCCTTTTGCTATTGTGCGTATCCCCCTCTCTCTCTCTCCGCAATTGGGTTAAATTATTGGATCTGTTCTAGGGTTCTTCCCAACTGTATCGTCCACTGATTAATTTCTCTCTCTCTCCCTCCTAGTTCTAGTTCTAGTTCTAGACTTGAGATGTTTTCTCTGCTGGAAGTGCCTTTGATATGTTCTCTCCATGTTTTCTTGCATACTGGCCGAGTGTTGTTAGCAATTTCTGATCGTAGGCAATAGATTTGCTTTAGTTACAAAATCATCGTGTCATTATATGTTATTTCGAGTCTCAATTTAAAATTCTGCATGTAGAAAAATGTCTCTTGATCATAAATTTTTTAATGGCAAAATGGCCTTTTTAACCTAGTTTTTAGTTACTAATTTGGCCTTGTATTTGCATAATCGGCCTCTTCATCTTTATTTTTGCCGATATTTGATTATGAAACTGAAAAGAAATTTATCTTCTGCCAGCTCCAGTTCATCAGATGCAGCAATATTATCGCCTCGGAGCTTTTGATAACTGTTCTGATAAATGGGCTGCCCTTTTCGACTGTTTAAAGTTGAAAACAAAACCATCTTCTGAGGTTCAGGTGCGATTGCACCCCACATTGCTTGCTTGTTGTTGTATCATGAAAATGCTATTTACATGTTCAGAACCAAAACTTTGACTATTAATGTTTTAGGATCAACGAAACACCAACATTTGGTTAGTTCTACGCATTTAATGTGTGGTATTCTGCCCAGGTCTGACACTTGCAGATGTTTGTTATGCATTTTGTGTAAATTGCGGCTTCTGTATTTCCACAAAATTAAGTCGGTTGCATTTAGATGGGATAGAATAATCGAGCTTTAAAAATCTCATATTGCTTAGTGTGCAAGCTGCTTTTGAAACTTCTTCCTGTACATGGTGAATATCCCAAGTAGAGGGCTTAAGATTTTGATCATTCTCAAGCTGCCTGAAGCGTTGACCATCATTGTAATCGGTTGTTTCTTGAGAGAACTCTATAGGCAATGAAACTGTAGGAGATGGCGTATAGTTCACCCATTAATTGCTATGTTAAAGTGTTATCCTTCATGTTCCTGCATTTTTTTTTTGTTTTTTAATTCTTTCTGCTGGCAAGTGGGGGGCATGCTTGTTTAAGATGCCTCATTTATCTGTTCTAAAGCTTTGGGTGGTAGTTGAATTGTTGGATGCATATTTTTTTGTTTTAGAACCTTGAATATAATAAGATTGTTTTTTCTAAATCAGGAAATTCTGGAAACTCGTGAGAAAGACCAAGCCAAGCTTCACATTTGGTCCTTTCGAACTCCAGAAGAAGCCTCATCTCACTGGAATGAACTATTTGGGCATTTGGAAGACATGGAATGATTTTACTCCAATTTTTTTTCTTGTCTATTTGCTGCCGGTAGTATTTTTCTCTTGTTTCTCCTGGCCGTTATTCAAACAAATTTCACGGATATAATATCTAATTGAAAGCCTGCCTACAAGTGCCCATAAGAGGTCAGTCTGGAGTTAGCAGACTAACTGAAGTGGAAGTTGATTACTGGCTTTGACTTTCTGTTATTTGTTCCTCCTCTCTTCACTTTTTTCATTGGAGGATCTCTGGTATGATACTTCTAATGCAAAAGAAACTCTAGAGAAATTGAAGTGGATGCAAGTGAAATATCCTCTTGCTTCTGAATTTTGTCTCCATGATCCACTTGATGATTGATGGAGTCACTTTTCAAACAGCATCGGAGACTGTAAGTTTCCTTTTATTAGTTGGCTTAATAAATTCAGATGTGTATCTTCCTTTCTTTCTACGTTCCACCTGCATTTTGTGTTACTTCCCAACAGAATATAATACAAGGAGCTAGCCACAGGGCTGCTCATCAGAATAGAAATAGTGGCTAGCCAGCACTCTATTCTTTATATTGATTTGATCAGACATTAGTAAATAACTTGTACGTGTCTGCATCAAGATATATCTAACTGTTGCAATTGCTGCCATAACTTCCAAAATTGAGAAGATCACTGCTATATTGGTGTTTAGGCAGAAGAGGGGTCCTCGCCTTGCTGGTTTGAATGTCAAGTTGTTGAAAACAAGAGCCAACACAAAGTCGAGGGGCATGCAACCAAAAGCACCAATCAAAGCTTTGTTCTGTGATTGTTGTTGATGTGACAGCAGCCACTGACCTATCTACTAGCCTGGGAATAACATTACGAGCAGAGAACTCATCACACTCTGGGTCTCCAAAGGGACCTTCCAGCACTTCATTCACCGGTTGCAAGTACACTTGCATCAAAGCATGAATTTCTACTACTCCTATAGTTATAGATACTTGCGCTATCCATTAGAGAGTGACTTACCACTGCTACAGCTGATTGTTGGAGAATGAGGAACACATTAGTCATCAAAATGAACCATTTGGGCAGCAGAGTTGGTGAGGACAAGACATTCAGCTTGGTTACCGAATGCCCAATAGCCAGAAATGGCAACAGAACAAAGTCACTGCCACTGAATAACAAACAGAGTCCCTTGAACATCTTTCCTGTCACTGGCGGTGTTGATGTTGCCTACAGGAAAACAGAGTTGCTCAATCATTCTCTGCTATACGTTGATAAACCACATGAAGAGAAAGTGGGAATCATACCTGAATTTCTGGAATGATTCCATTTCCATATGTTGTGGCAATTGTCGCTAGTGCATTGAAAATGCCAAATACAAGGTTTGTGCTGTGGCATTTCACTGACTAGTCTCTCTCTGGTGCCTTTGATGAATTTCCTGAAAATAGTAAAGGTCCCTCTCTTAGAAACTTGATGTTATAGTAGACTGTGTTTAGATATTGTAAGTAATGCGAATTTGTTTATCCGACTCCTACCCCGTTTAGCAGAGCAAGTGCTATAGGCGAGGCATAGAACTACAGGGGACATCATGTTGATGGAATCTGAGCCAAAACCAACATGAGGGACCCGAATATAATCGCAAATTCATAAAGCTTCTTTGTACCATCTGGCTTTGCAAGCAAATAAATTGCCTGAGAAGACAAAAGTAACAAAGGAAATATGGGTGTCTGAAATCTTCGATGACTAGTAGCAGTACTTCCACAATGAGGATGCTGGCGGAATGATGGATCTCTCAAATTGAAGAATTCGAGATTTCAAGTACATTGGGTTTAAAATCAAAGATGCTTCCAAAAGTTAATCAACACAGAAGACACTAAGACTTCACAAGTGTTCAAAACTACGTAAGTTTAGTCAAATTTAATTTAGGTTGATTATTTGCTTATCCAAATAGGTGCTTGTTTGGGAAAACTTCAATTTATTTTAATTTATTTTTATATTCTTTTAATTAAAGTATTGAGCTTTTGATGAAAAATATAGAATTTATTAATAATAAGTATTATTGTTTTATAGAATAACTAACTGTCGTCAATTTTTTTTAAGTTAAAATTTTTATTTAAATTTAACTAAATCTTATTCCATGGAGTAGAAAGGTAGAGAACATACGTTAGAATTTGAACATTAGAGACATCATGATGAATTATGTATTTTTATAATAATTTTTTGGTAAAAAATATAAGAAACTTGCAAAAATACTAAAAGTTTTCTCACTAATAAATGTAAATGTAGGCTTGTATGTGACCAAGTAAAAGCTTAGGAGTGATTCATTGAGGTTTCCTTTTGCCTTCATGCTGTTGACAATTATTGTTGTAGGGATTCCATTTTAATAGTGTATTTTTGATTGCCAAATTGGAGAGGGAAGCTTTTCAAGCTTTGGTGTCGGCGGACGGCATGGTGTTCAAAAACCAGAGTCATCAAATTGTAGGAGTAAAATATGACAACAGCTGCAATGGTTAGGCGTGTAATTCCAGCAGAAAGCGAAGACTTCATAGGACTGGAGATGCAATTGAAATTTAGAAACTAAATGATCTCTCACAAATAAGTCATGAACTTGTTTGCCCATGAGAACAAACAGAGAGAGCACCATCTTCAAGTTCCTCTTGTGGTTTCATGACTGACTTCACATACTCCCCTGCCATTCTCTCTCTCTCTACGGCGGTAAGTATGGTGGGCTTTACTTACCAATGAACTTGTGTCCGTTTACTCGTTTTGATTTGGGGGCATGGGAGAATGTCAATCTTAAGAGTCCTCTTCCTTTGGTGCCGGAGTAACCTCAAACTTGGAGGATGGGCCTTGGTAAAAGGAGAGAATGAAATAATGTATTGCATTGCACCCACACCAATACAAGAAAGAATGGGCAAGGCGACGATCCACTTGATATGGTAGGGAATTGAAAAGGCTGCTAAAAATATGTACTTCAGTATTTTCTTTTCCTTTTCATTTCACCCACACAAAACTAATCTCTCTTAAGTATGAATTAAATGTGACATTATGGGTAAGAATTTCTATTTTGCAAAGGGTAAGACAAAACAAATTAAATTAAAAAAAATTATATTCTGAAGTCCTAAATTTCTAAGACGCTTTACTAGATGCCCCATTTGATGGGGTAAAATAAAAATGAAAGTTTATTATTATTATTATTATTTAAAAAGAGAGAGAAAATGGAAATGCTAGACATGAGATGGGGACGGGTTGGGCCATGCATAGTCTGGTTCCTGGGGCGGCCTAGGAGCCGTGGACCGGTTTGGTCGTGGTTTCGAGGCCTTTTCAGGTCGGGTTGGTTCTAGAAATATTTTATTTGGAACCGGCATGGTGAACAAGGCCCACTGTACTGGTCTCGATCGAGCTGGTTCCCTTGTTTTTTTTTAACTCTCTCTCTCTCTTTTTAAACTCTATTCTTTCCTTTTTTTTTTTAATTCATTGTTTTATCTAATTCTTTTTTATTTTTTATTTTTTTTCTAAACTCTATTTTTTAACTCTCTCTTTTTGTAAAAAAAATTCAATAAATAGATAAAAAAATAAAACAACAACAATAAATTGAACATTAATCCTAACAATTTGGGGTTGGCCATTTGAAAGACAAATATGAGAATTTTAAAAAAATAAAAATAAAAATAAAAATAAAAATTAAAAAAAAGGAAGAAGAAGAAGAAGAAGAAGAAGAAGTATTAACCTCTTTACTTGGATTTTGAAATTAGAGACACAACAAAAAAATTAGAGATACAAAAAAAATTTAGAGTTATTCCATTGAATTCGGTGCACGTCCAGTACTAAACTCTTTACTTGGATTTTGAAATCTATTAATTTTTTATAGTTATATATATATTTTTTTTTACACAAGGGTGATTTTTTTTTTTTTTACATATTTACATAATTTTTCTTATTAAAAAAAATTTATGTTTCTTCTTCTTCTTCTTCATCCGAGTTCTTGAGGATGCCTTGCATTCTTTTTTTCATATCCTTCCAATTTTTAATACAAATCAAGGATTTTAAAGTATTATTTGTCAAATTTATACGTATTTTGTTTAATACTCGATCATCTATACTAAAAATACATTCCGATGGCACTATAAATATCAAAAATATTAGTATATCTTTGACCATTTAGACAAAAATTGGATAGTAAAATATATTATTTTTCCATCAATCAAATATATAAAAACAATTATCATCATTAAAATCTTCTAATTTACGTGTTTGTAGGTATAAAAATAATTCATTTAATGACGATGAAATTCTTTATTTTTTTTTCTAACATATGTAAATGATTAAAAAAATTGAAGATGGATGAATCGTTGAACTACTATTACTACCACCTACATCACTAATATTTAAATTTTTATAGTCATTTTTACATAATTCAAACATGACTTATAAAATATGAGATGTTTGTTGTTTTCAAAATTATCGATTAATATATATTTCCGTTACAAAATTTTATATAAAATAATCTATTAATAATTCAACACCTTTAACTTTTATACGTGAATCTAAATCACTTATTACTAAATACAAAATAGAAATTTTTTCATAATATTTTAAAAATTTTATTTTTATTAGTTGAACAATGTCACTAAATCTATTTTTTTTCAAATTAACTAAATACGAAATCAATTTTAAAAAGATTAAGTAATATTAAATGAGTTGTTGAAAAATAAGTTCTAGAAAATAAATTTGTATATATGTAAAAAATATCCAATAATTTAATTAGTGTAGTTGCAAAATTAAAAACATTATTATTAATAAAATCAAATTTATAATTAGAATTTATAAATTCAATTAAAATATTTCTAAAAAAAATACACCTTATATTATATTATAAGTTGAATTTTACCTAGTGTCACATTCTAGTATAAATTTTTTAAATTTTATATTATGTAATGACATAATTATCTTATTTTTTAAGTTTTTGTCAAAAAATTTCTAATTTGATGAATTAAATCATGAATGAGTTTTAAAACTATTTCTACTATATATAAATCATCTCTAATACATAAATTTAAAATATGACATACATACCCACATGAAATAATATTTTATTTAAAATTGTTTTTAAAATATGTTTTAAAATATTAACCGCACTACTATTAATCGAAATATTATTGAAAAATATAAAAAAAATTATATCACCAATTTTAAATTCATAAATAATATTTGTAATTATTCTAATTATATGAGTATCGGAATGTGGGAGATCCCAACGTTGAAAAGCTAATTTTTTTCCTAAAGTCTAAGAATTATTAATCCAATAACATATTATTATAATAAAATGTTTTTTATATTCATTTATTCAAATATCCAAAATTAATGAAAATTTACATTTACTGATCACAAATTGTGTAATTATACTATCTTTTAATTCTTGATATCGATCTATTGATCTCTTTCTACCGTATTTTCTACTATTTCTTTTATAATCCGATTATAAATATTTTGAACATATTTTTTAAAAACTAGAGATTCAATTATATTAAGTGGTAATTCTTTTTTTACTATCAATTTTATTTGACTAATTTTTTTCTTTTTTCACATTATATTTAATTGTATCTGTGACATTTCCCCGTGTCTATTTGTATTTGTCTAATTTGGGATAATTTATCCGGATAATCTCTAACTAGCATCTCTTAAGTGTGCCTACTTTCCAACCTTTAAAAAATTTATATTTTTGTTAACAAATTTTACAAATTGTCTTTTATTTATCATAATTTTTAACAAAAAATCTTATATATTAATATCATCTTTTTTTCTAGTACGTATTATGTTAAATTGTGTATTATTAAGTTGATTTTCTTCTAAAAAATTTTCAACATCTATATATTTTGGAATTTTCTTTTGAAAAAATGAAAATAAGAGGAGAGGAGATTGTTGGGAAACTTGTGAAAAATATGTTTCGGTCATTTTTTTTTTAAATTTAAGATTAATTTTTTTTTTAAATAATACAAATGAATTAATTATATAAAAAAATAAAGTTGAAAAAATATAAATGTATCGATTTGACGGAGATCACGATTTTTTTCACTTAATTTTGAAAATTTGAGCTCACTTGAAATTTTACCAATCTTGATGAATTTTATAGGCGGTGAAAATTGTAGAGTTGAGAGATGGAAATGGTGGAAATAGAAATGGTAGAAAATGTTAGAGTTGAGAGATGAAAATGATGGAAATGTGTTGAATATGATTAGTGAGTGATAAAAATGGTAGTGTAGAAAATTGAAACTGAAATTGAGTTTTAGAGAGCGTAGTAGTGTTGAAAGAATAAGAATATAAGAGATAGTATGAGATTTTGTTGTAAGAATTTGGAAATAAGGTATGACCTATTTATAAGAAAATTTTTTGACTTCATAGACCAAAATACTCTCAAATTAATTGTTTATTAACTGTTAAGAGAGTTAAAATTAGAAAAAAAAAAAAGAGACTTGGCTATTGGAACCGGCCGGGTCAGTTTCCGATTCCGAAAACCATGGAATCGGACCGGCTGGCTACTGTAATCGGTCCGTTCTAGTTACTGTTCACCTGGTCGTGGCCGGGGCACGGCTTTTCCGATCAGAGCCGCTTCGGGCCAAAACCGGCCCGGCCCCATCTCGAGGAAAAGCACGTTTCGTTTTGGATACAATTTTTAGGGTTTCATCAAGAAATGGAGGGTTTCAATCTGTTCTCCCACGTTCCGTATTTACCATCAATCCAAAAACTCCGACGAAGTCGACGGAAGATAATCAGGGATTTCCAATATCAGGTCCCCCCTCTCTGTCTGAATATTTTTTTCCTTTCTGCAACTTTTGTTGTCTATAACAAATTATTGCTGAATTGGGTGTTAAGGGAAGAATTGAAACGAGGTTTCTGTGTTGAAATTGAAAGCTATGGCGAGGATTCATCATTTTCTATTAAACTGGGCAAGGTTTCTGTTCTAATATATCTAATTCAGTATGAACTTGAATAACCTTGTGAAAATAATCTATTGAACTCAACCTCAACACTCGTAGAAATGGGTGTACTAGTATTTTGACTAGGGCACATTCTCTAGACACCTACTTTTTAGCTCATAACAGTTCACCTTCTTGTCCATGTCTTAGTTATATAGAACTCAAGCAGGCTTTATATGGGTTATACATTACGGAAGTTGGTTTCAACTGAATCTAGATGTTACAGACATAACACTTAATGGTCTCTCTCTCTCTCTCCTCCACAGTTGGGAATTTAGTGGTCAAAGGGCACTTGAGTATTTAGGTGAGGCATGGTACGAGACTGCAATATTTGTTAAACAGATGAATGGGGCCAGATAAATTAAGACCATTCATTGTGACTTATGCTGGAGGATAGCGCACGCTTGATGGGCATCGTGCACGTCTTGCTTGTTCTTCATGAGCAGTGTAGTGCTTAGCTTCCGGTAGCAAAAGTAGCATGCTTGAAAATTCACAATATAGCCCTGCAGGTTGTCTTCTGATAATATTTGATATGCAAGTCAGAACTTGCAATATATTTGGTCGCTTATATTCTTTTCTATGTGCATGGCCTTGCTTTTATACATCCACTGCTTTATCAATTTCCATGGTTGGTGGCATGATCTTATGATGCACTTAAGAAGTTTACTCCCGTTTTCTGCTGAATTCTACATTTCTCAGGTGTGAGATTATGCCTGCAGAATCTGATTAGTGGGGATGGAAGCATGTTAGTGTGTTTGGTGGGTTTGACAAGGAGAGTGGTACAGAAAGGTGGAAATGCAATCACCGTAACCTATGATATAATTGATCATATTCACGTGTTAGAGCGCACCTCCTGGGTTTTTACTGGTGTAGGTGTCAGGAGTTGTACAGCAGTAGACAGATCTCTAAGGGAGGAATTTCAAACTTTAGAGGAAAAGTCCCGTGTAAAGAAAAAGAAGAGAATTTGTGGAAATGGGAAGTTTGGCAAGTGAATTTGGCCTTCGCAACCTAATCTTATGCATTTTGTGGAAAACCATAGCAAAAGAAGATGTTGTGACATAGTAGCCAGATTATTTTATGCTGATGGCTTAAATGTCATTGTTGTTAATTCCCCTTACCTTCATGATATGGTTAAAGCTTTTGCTGCTTTTGGTCCTGGTTATGAATCTTCAATGATTGAAAAAGTTGTGCGACTTCTCTTTGAGCAAAGAGAAAGCAAGGATAGAGAAGTTTATGGCTTTACTTCAGGATACCTGGCCACGTACTCTGTGCACAATCCTCTGCCTCAATCATTTGGATCGTACATTACACTGCTTTTGCATTAACATATTTGTGTCGAGCCCAGGGGAATCTTCTTCCTACAAGCTGTAGATATAACTGATGATGATGGGTCAGACAATCTTTTCATCAGTGTCCTAACTGATTTAGTCATAGAAGTTGGGCCTTCTAATGCGCTTCAAATAATCTCACATCTAGGCAGTACTGGTGACTCTTTGAAGACAACATAAGATCATTTTCTCACATCTTTTGGTCTCCTTTTGCCTCACATTCTCTGCAGTTGTTAATGTAAGACATAACTGAACTAAGTTGGGTAAAACCCCATTGTGTTCTGTGCCAGAGGGATTGAGTACTGCATATCAGAATTCCAGCGTTCTCCTCTCTGTGTTTCATTTCAAAGTTCGAAAGAGAGCTCCGTTATACTTGCCATTAAGTTTGCACCTTCCTGTTGCATAGTCTAGAGGATTTTTGAGCTGAAGCTGACAATGCAGGCGGCAGTCATTAGGGAAGTGTCGGTGCGGTGGAGACTTACTAGTATAGAGGATTTCGTAATGTAGAAACTGCCATTTTACAGGTGAGTTTTGGGGTCCAGGCCCATGTTTTCGTGAAGTTGTGTGAACCATTTATAAGATTACTTGCTTCTCTTAATATTGATAAATCCATCATGAGTGATGTTTACAACTGGCAAACTCAGGCACTTGAGGCTCTGAAGAGTAAGGGAATTGATGAAGGTCTAATAAACCATTCAGAAGAACTAATAGAGAGCAGATGTGAGTTTCTGTGCTCCCCTCTTCATGTGGGCTTGGAAAGCCACTTTAGAAAGATATGATGGTGATGCTGTGGGTCAACGAGTTCTCAGAGAGCAATTTAACTCTTACTGGTGACAAGAGGGATCCTTGGTAGAGGAAGATACTGAGAGATAAGATGGATCCAGTTGCATGGTGGGAGAATTTTGGTTTTGAATTACTCTACCAGCAACCACTTGCTATGAGGATTCTGAGTCAGGTCTGAAGTGTTGCTATCTGTAAAGAGAGTTGGCAAACTCACGACTTCCCCCGTCATCAAATGGCTGACAGATTCAAGGTACAAAGAGTTGAAGATCTTGATTTTGATTTAACCAGTCCTAGACTTCATAGCTTGAAAATTGGGAGTTCCATCTCCTAAGTTGGACTTAAAAGGTGAGGCCATTTATGTTGGATCAAATGTGTCCCATGTAAATATACAATGGGCAACTGCAGCCTAATTGGCATGTTGAGGTATTCAGAAAGATTATTTCCTAGTGATGTCTGATCAGTTGCTGCAACCTATCATAACAAAAGTGGGGAACGCTTTTCTGCAGAAAGGAAACTTAAGTCATTACTGCCTTCTCCAAGTTTACAAAGCTGCACTTACTCCATCTAATGAGTTCTTGCCAAAGTTATAATCCTCACACTGACTGTTGTATCTTCCCTTCACATGATCCAATGAAGAGGAATATCTTGAAATCACCAAGTTTTCTACCATAGCAGTCACTTGTTTTCCAGATTTTAAATTACTCCTGCTTATATCTTGTCAGGCTGCATAAGTGGTTTTTCTTTTCTTTTTTTTTTTTTGTATTGACTTTTAATTTCATTTCATCATTGTAAGGGATTTCCCTCCCTATTGAGCTTCCTATTTGTCACAACATACTGTTTGAATCTCTTAAATGTAGACAGAACTGATTATTTCACTTATTTCAATGTCTAATCCCAGAAAGATGGATTTGAATTAGCCTTCAGGTGGAATATGAAAGGTTAAAATACCTCACACTTTCAACTGGTAAAAACTTTTGGATGAAAATGGGAGGAAGAGTCAATATTTTTAGTTTCATAAATGGGGTTCATCATCATTAATGCTTTTTCAATACCGTCAAGCAACAGGGCCTTGAAATCTGGCTTCATTAAACAGGTCTCAACTATAGCAAGTATATGACATATACTTCGCTCTGGAATTTGCCTGAATTCAATGTTGAATTCTTTTTTCCTTTTTTCCTTTTCCCTATTGACTTTCTGTAGATTCATGACTTTCTAAATCTCTGCATGTGGCAGAACAAAACAACCCACCGACCGCAAGAGCAATTTGATTTCAAAGGTTGACGCAGGACAAGCCGCTGATGGTTGCATTCATTGCCCTATTTTTTGGCTTATAAGGTATGGCCTGTTTTCTGTTGCTACCGTTTTTAAGTACATGGGAAATTGACATATGGTTTACGAATTTCACTATCACTTAGGCAAGATAGACAAGACCTTGCATGTGATATGTCTTATGGGTACTTTTGAAACATAAAAAATTATTCATACAATTTATAATACATTCATTGATTTTAGCATCAATAACCCCCTATAACATGTTTCATGGTCCAATGTGCTTCGCTTTTGCTTAATATAATATAGAGCATTTTGCCTTGTGGCAAAGAAAAGTGTATCGAGCACATATTGCATAGAGATATGCAGGATATCTTGCTTTTGTATGGTATCAGGTCACTTAAAGCTGTGTGGAGCGAGCATTTTTCGAGGCATATGATGAAAAGACAATCAAAGATTGCTAAAGTATTCCAAGAAGAGAGAGAGAGAGAGAAAAAATTAAAGGTGATGTAGATACGGAAAGGATCTAAATAAGTGGCAGAGGAGACAAAATTTGGAAGATCCTCAAAGAAATTAGGTTTGGTCAATTAGTGTGTTGTTTGCTGCAACAAAGACAAATAAAGGTAGTTGATTTGATTTCAAAGTTGCAACGACTAGTGCGGGAAAAAGCTATGGCGCTAATGTAGGAGCTGAAAAAATTGAACCGACCCAGAATGTCTTTCCACGTATTGAAATTAATATATGCTAAAAAAATGAATGCTTTTTTACATGTAACTCACTATGGAAGCTACTAAAGTTTAATATAATTCTTTGGTAGATACCCGGAAAATCTGCAAAGATATTAGGGTGGCTAGATAAGGACACCCTCTTGATAGATTGCCCTTTTCAGGTCTTCAGCTTTTGCCATTTGACTGCGGCGGTTTGAGCAGTTGTAGTGTGGAAGACATGAGAAGGGTTCTTTTTCATTTTTTTGTCTATCCAAAGGTTAACCGTCTTAAGACAACAAAAGAGAATTAGCGGTGTGGTATATGGGTACCTTCAACCGCGTGGGCCTAATAAGCAATTGATTTAGGTTTCAATCTTTATTTATTTATTTTTTATCCGTATCTAAATTCATATTTTGACTAATTTAATTCGAGTATTTACGAAATTTAATTTAGGAGGTGACTCTTTCAACATGATTTTTTTATTCTTAAATTTCAAATCTGAAATTTATTTAATAGATCTAATATCCTATTCTATTAAATCAATTGTACGTTGTTAGATTTCTATCTTTATAATCTTGGAGAAAAGGGTTGAGAGGCAAAGGTACCTCTTAAGTTAGTTTTGGAAAATTATTTGAAGAGGAAAGAAAGGAGTGGATTTGTTTATAAAACCTCAATTTATGTCAATTTTTAATTCAATTTATCTTTATTTTATTTTTTTATTTTACTTGTAATATTATTCTAAAGAAATAAAAAAATTTTGTTAAAATCGTAGAAACTTATAACTAGAAATTCAAATTTTATCTAGATTAAAAATATAATTATGTAATCATTTTTTGTATAAAACCCCTTGTATTACGAGTTGAAATGATCCTTAATTTTTCCAAATCTACTCAATGACCCCGAAATTGAGAAAGACTGAAGGATTTCCTATAAAGTTTTGAATTATCCCAACTCTTTTTTTTTTCTTTCCTTTGGGACAATTAGAAAGTAAAATTCTGTAATTCAATGAATATGAGATTTATAATTCATGCAAAATACTAGTATCCTTTCTCCCTCAACAATTATTTCAGAAACTCAATAGGGGGAAGGAAAAACTTGATATTTTTTAAAAAATATATTTCTTGGGAGTGAGAATTTAGGATTTCACACCCTTTTTATTGATGAAAAATCTTACATTTCCTTTTCATATGTCTTTTCTTTAAATAGTAATAGTAATGAAACTATGAATTTTTGCATATGATGCTTGTCTGTCCGTATCTTGCATGCAATCCCAGAGTCCTGGCAATTTTCTAGGACTTCAATTCAATGATTTTTTTTTTTTTCTAAATTTTATGTCCTCATGTCTTGTGTGCAAAATTAACGTGATGCATGCGCCAACCATCTTTTCACTAAATTTCCCCGAATAAATTGATGATGGTAATGAACATTAGTTTTTTTTTTTTTTTTTTTCCAAATAATAAGGGATGTATACCTGTGAGCAGAGGAGGTGACAGAAATTTTAACAACAATTAGAACAACTTGAGTCTTAATTTCAAATTTTGAGATTGTTCATTTAAGAGATAAATTTAGGAGCATGGCTGGAAATTTTAAGAAAAAATAAATTAATATGTATAACTATCAATGATATTTGAATAAATATGGATAAATATATTAAAGATATTATTAAAATTCTTTCAAATACCATTTATTTTTTAATAAAATTGTAGTTTCCATCTCCATTTATTGTATTTCTTCTCAAAAAGAAAATTTGAAAATTGAAAAAAAGAATGTTTATTGGTTTTTAAAATTTTAAAAGAAAGAACTTAAATTGTTGTAAAAATTTTCATTTTCAAACGAAACAAGAAATGGTTTATAAAAAATGCTCTATTTATAAAACAAATAATAAAATAATTCTAAAAAATAAATCTAAATTTTTAACTTGAGCTTTGGATACACATAAACCCTAGTTTAAGCTAATCACTAATTTGAAGTTCCTTATATGGGAGCACCTAAGAGTTCATTGTCTCCTTTGCATCATCAACCTGGAATATAAGGTACACCAGCTTTTTGATAATATTATTCTAACCTTAACATAAATATATATATATATATATATATATATATATATATATATATATATATATATATATATATATTCCAACTAAAGTCTATGCCAATTTTTTTTTAGGAATTTTTGAGGTAAAAAAAACTCCAAAATATGGTCAGTACAGCACATTAAAATATCTAGATTTCTGGTACTATATAAAGTTAGGAAAATTTAATTAATGAGACACAAACTGCACTAGAGGACATATGGTCCAGCGAAGTCTGATGAGGACAAGAAGAGAATATTCACAAAAATATGCAGTGGCAGACGAAGCATAGCTAATGTAGCAAGAGTCCCAAAATATCCAATAATCGAAGAAGATGAACAATGGGCTGTCTCTCTCTGTCCGTCTCTTTCTGAGAACAGAGTATATTATTGTTAACCCTAAGTCGGATTTGTGTTCGTGCACCACAAGTAACGTGAGATCCCCTAGATCCGAAAGCAATGAGCACATTCTGGGGGGCTGTTTGATCTACACCAATGTGGTCAAAATGGCTATGGCTATACAATTTTTTAAAAAATGTATTAGGGTTAGGGTTAGGGTTAGGTAGGATTCATCAATGTGAACAATGTTGATTGAAAGTATGTGTATTAACTATGGAGGGTTTAGTCTCACTTCTTCACGTTAAATTAATTTGAGTGGTTATAAATCACACATCAATGTGATTTCATTTTATTCCAACAAGGAAAATCGTGAAAAATTGAATTTAAAACCCAATTAGGATTATGAAAGATTGGGAGGGGGGGGGGGGAAGAAAAACTCACACTTGACTTGTCAATATCTTGTTTTCATTTATTATTTAATAAAGAGCAGCCGGAGGTTTTATGCCTTAATCAAAGGCAGAACGCATGTTATCCATCCCTGAGGTTTTGTTCTCCTACTACAATTGACTTCCTTGGCGCATGTCAGCCCCAAGTATTCCCCAAATTTCCGTTGCCTAGTCCTATTCCCTGTTTGCCGACACAATTGTTCGTTAACAAGTCTCTCTCTCTCTCTCTCTCCCCTTCATATTATAAGCTGAATTATCCACCAATTCGATCATTACGGGATAATCTTTTTCTAAACTTGTGAATATAATTGAAACTGATATGATTAAATCTAAATAACTCAAATATACAGACTTAAAAATTTATATTGAAGGGCAAAAAAAAAAAAAAAATTGTAAAGAGTCAAGAGATTATAATATTTTAAAACAATATAATTTTAAGATTTTTAGTACCATTTTTAAGATCTTTAATAGTATTTTCAATTTTTTTAAAGGATATATATATATATATATATATAAATATAATATATATATATATAAATATATATATAAAAATATATATATATATATATATATATATATATATATATATATATATATTAAAATGGCCTACCCCATTAATTTGGGATTGGGAGGTTTTTTTTTTTTTTTTTTTTTTTTTTTTTTTTTTTATAATTTTAGGCATTAACCTTTAAAAAAAAATTAGGAGGCACTGTCCCTACACCCTAGCACCCTAACTGAGCTTGCAATTCAAATTTTAGGTTCCTTGTAAATATTGAATACTAAGTGAGCGGGGGGAAGGAAGTATTTTTTTTTTTTTTTAACAATAAAATTTGAATGTCAGAGTTAACGAGAGAAATATAATCACTAAATTATTCGGAAAAAAAACATAGAAGAATCCAAAAGGTGAAGAATCAAAGCAAAGATTAAATTTGTCAGCAAGGAAAGAGGGTACCCTCACTGGGTTAGAAAGGGAAAGGTCAGATATCACAGCTTGGACGTGTAGAAGCTTCATTGGTTTCAGTCTTATTTTAGAATTTCATATAAATTTATGATTTTTTTTTTCATTTTCTTAATTTTAGGTTTTATCTTTTGAGTGTTGTGTACGAAAGACGAATAAGAAAGAGCAAGCATTTGCATATTTTTCTTTTCTGATGCTTAAGACCCATCAACTGTCGTAGTGCCCTTATAATAATTCTTTGTTAATTTTCTCCTCACCCATGTTTACCTAGTCAATTATTGAATTATTTCGTATTTATTTATTTATTTTTTTGTAAAAATTAAAAGTGGGTAAAGAAAATAAACATAAATAATAAAGGAATATAGAAACAAGTGAGTTATGCTAGGTAGGCTCCACAACCCACTACTCTCTATGTGCATTGTTGTCCCCTGAGGCCTCCCTGTTCTCGTGTCCTAAGCCACCCCCACTTCACCCAAAATTTGTTTTTTGCTCCCAAAAAAAAAAAAATAAAAATAAAAATCTCTGTCTGGGTAATTTTTTCAGATATTTTTCATTTTCACTCTTTTTTGTACACATAGAATCACTAATGGAAATTTTCTTTTAATAATTATAATTTTTCTTTTTAAATTCATCATATATACAAAAGCAACGTAACATAAAAATTTTTGTATAAATTCATTACTAAAAGATTCGACAAAAGTATAATCAAGTAGATAATAAGTGCCGATACTTTTTTTTGTATCGATAAATCCCAATCTTCATACATCTGATTTGGATTAAATTCAATTTTTTTTAATATATATATAAAAGTCATGAAAATTATGAAAAGACATCCATCATCTACGGAATTCAAACACTACACCTTCACCTGAGGAAAGACGTTTGGCTTAAATTCATGCTTATACACTTGAACGGCGACATCAAATTTTGTACCTTGTTCTATTTTACTCTTTTGGGTGAAAGTTACAGGACCATTATGCGAGATGTGAGCTGACTAAGTTTGTTGTTTGGAATGTTCACCAAGAAATGTTCCCAAATGGGTACAGGTTGCAGGAGTGCAATTTCGTAGAATGTCCTTGGCTTTATAAATTCATGATTGAATTCCACATTTTTTGTATTAGCAACATTCATTTTGGTTCTGTGAATTGGTCCTTATCTGACATAAAATCAGTCCATTAAAATTTGTCATGTCCTACCAAATTACGGGTCCTCTTGTCTGGAATTTTTTTTTTTTTTCGTATAGCAATTGATGCTCTTTGAGGACATTTTTGGACCATGTGGAGAAAATGGTGCAAGTGGAACACGTTTAGGTAACAATAGAATTTTGGGACATTATCTTTCTCGAATAATTTACGGAGTATCCACAAAATTTTAAAAATTTATCATAAATTGATTATTCACAATAGTTTTGAATACTCATCGTAAAGCACATTTTTACCTCAAGTAGATTAATTTGGTCCCCATGTATTTCCAATAATGTGTATAGCTCTTCTTTTCTTTTCTACATTGTCAGTGTGCGCAAGGGCATTGAATGTAAATGGGACATAGATGTCTCCTAATAAGACCCCCCCTCCCTACTGATCAGTTGTTTTTAAAGGGAGTCCTTTCTTTTTGGTGGGTACTGATCAGGTTGGCCTCGTGGTTTGAGATTCCTTATGCTGCATTTCTCCTCTCTATGTGCTTGCCTCCTTCCTTTTATTTTTTACCATCCGTGCTGAGAGAGAGAGAGAGAGAGAGAGATGGTGGAGTTGAGGAGTAGAGCTTGTGCTTGTGGTGCAGCTTTGGGGCAAGATTAGACCGAGCACCGAAATCAAGGATAAGGATAAATGTTGGAAGCTAATGCCATTCCATGTTTTAGGTAGACTTGCCACATGACAAATCCATGATATACTATATCTCCATAAAATAAAATATTATCTAACAAACACTCGCATCTTCTTTTAGTTTAGTTACATTATATGATCAGAAAACCAAGATACACCATGAGCTGAAGTAATTGCCCACATCTCTTTTTGCTACGTCTCAAAAGTATTTATCATGTTTTTTTTTTAATTAAAAAAACTACATAATTTTTCATACTAAAACAAATTCCAATATAATGTTCTAAAATTGCTATTAGTTTAAAACTATTTTGAAACAACTGCACTTAAATATTTACATACCTAATTAATTCACTAAAATTGAGGTAATTGAAATTATGGTTAGTAGTAAACCTAATCTTAAGGGTGGCTAGGTATTCATTATCATTGGAAATCATCATCTTGAATTTATAAGGTATGGTTGAATTATTGTTCTCTCCACAACACTTGGAGAGGTTGAGTTCTCCTTGTCTTCAATATTCTTTTAAGAATTTTCGTTTATTTTTATAAGATATCATATATATAGGTTTGGTTGGCCTGCAAGGACGTGCGTGATTCTTTGCAGATCATTATTTTTTTTCTTCCAACTCAAATTCTATATATCAATAATTAATTAATCCTTCAAAAAATTTTGAATGTGATACTCATGCGACTCGTGTAACTCTCTTATCTTTGCGTAGAGAAAAAGGGGATTTTTTTTTTTAATGAATTTCAGTTTTCATGATTTTTGTTCTTTAAATTATCAGGTAATAGCATAAAAATATGTACTCATTGCACACATATTCAAAAAAAAAAAAGGTGTGTGAACTCACCCCCAGCCCCAACCACCAAGAATGACACCTTTGCAATTATTTATCTTTTTTTTTTTTAATAAATCATCAGTATTCGGTAACTACATTTAATTTGATTAAATTCAGTTTGAACTGAATTCTCCATGCACAAAATTCAAATCTATGACTTTATTTAAAAGGTACCAATATCTAGCTTTCAACTAACTAGACGATGATTTTTAAATGTTTTTGAACTCAAGACCTTACCAATTAATTAAACCAAAAAAGGTATTGTTAATCGACAAACATGACCCTTCATTTCTAGTTTTTTTTTTTTTTTTTTGACCTGCAATAATTAAGACTGAGAGTGGTGAGTAAATCAAATTAGAGCAAACCCCTAAAATAGCATCATCTTAATTAATGACCCACATGATCTTACCCATTTCCAATATATCCCCTAAGTTTTGAACATTGTTCGCCAATCGACACTTCAGGAGTCTAGTTTTTTTAGTATTCTTTTTATTTGCTATAGACTTCTTTGTTCCCTTAGTTCACTTTATTAAAGTAACAAGTTGCCAAATTGTACCATATCAAACGAAGAATGAAACATGACTCTTCCTTTTCCCTCACGTCAATGAGAACTAGTAAAACAAGCATATAAATATTTAATCAATGGGGCCATAAAAGCCACCATTTTAGTTAGAGAGAGAGAGAGAGATGAATTGGCATATTCGTTTTCTTCTATACCATATGAACCGTGGAAACAATATAGAAAGAATTTATGGTAATGTGGAGGCAAAAGCATCTCTTCAGCGCCACGCATTCCTACATGCAACGAAGCGTGTCTCGAGTTCTTCACCATGTGTTTGGGAGGGCGGGGTTGCCATACAAGCAATTCACTATGTTATTGGATCTTATTAAATGAAAAATTGTTATGATGCTTATTAATTTTGCCATCCAACAATAGTAACCTCTCAACAAGTTCATATATTTTCAATCTTCTTCTCATTTTTAATTATTTATTTGACACCCTTTTCCCTTTTTTTTTGTTTTTCCATTTGGTGTCCGAAGTTTTACCTCGATTAATTCAGATCGAGGTACTGTCGGGTTTTTTCGGGAGGAGGTCTCCCAACGTGATTTTTTTCGTACCCTTAGAGAGTCGAACTCACGACCATGGTTAATAAAACTCAGCTCCTTCCTAACTGAGCCAACCAACGTTAGTAATCTCATTTGACCATAGGAAGGGCTAATCCCATTTGCTCTCTATGTTTGAGTAGTTAAAAAAAAAAAAAATTATTTCTCAAAAATCAGTTCGACTTGCATAATTTTATATATTTATTTCAAACTTTTACTTGAAATCTGAAATGTAAAATAGTTAAAATAGTTAAAAATGATTATAAATAAATAAATAAAAGAAAAATCATGATTATCTCGCATTTATAAAGGAAAAGGATCAAAGATATATATCATCAATAAATTTAACATGTTGCATAAAGAGAAAAGATGTATTTTGGTGTCATCGAAGCTGATTGAAACCTTAGATGACAAGAAGGCCTAGAAGAAAACAGAAATCTGTAATAAGTAGTTTACTTACTCCATTGCATCTAAACCTAATCCTTGTCCCATTGGTTATTTCGTAATTTAGATTAATTTGTGAGGTGATTTTTGGAAGCATATTATTGTAATCGACACCCCCCCCAAAAAAAAGGCCCACATTTTGCATAAACAAAACCCTAGAAATTTTCTTTTGCTTTTGTTGTATTTGGAGGCAGCAAACCTAGTTTTCTGTATGAAAGTTAATCTTTGTTTATGTTAAAAGGGTGATTAATAAAACTATATATTAATGAAAAATATCACTTGAAAGCAAGGATTTTAATTTAAATTAAAATTGGATTCAAATTCAATTTGCAAGAATATCAAATTATTCTAGCTCCCATTTTCCCAAAATGTTCAAGTTTTGGCCTTGCCTATGATCAAGTTCTATCACAAATTGCCAAAATTGTATGAGCTGGTTTTTTGTCTTGGTGATTACTTTCTCATTTTATAGACTGGAAAAATAAAATAAAATAAAATAAAATCTTCTTTTTTCTCTTTTAATTTAAGAATATCAACTTCATCAATGTTAATAAGCCTCTTTATTTTTTTTCTTTTTTTCCCATTTCCAATTTGGCAAAAGAAAAAAAAAAATCTAAAAACATATGAGATTTAATACAATGATAAATATCTGCATCCTCTATCTTTTCAATAGTTTTAAAATAATGTAAATCGATTATTTTTATTGATATTTTGAACTTTTATTGTAGAATATTTCTCATAATCTTTTAAAATCTAAATATTAAACCACATATATACTACAAAAAACAGATTTATTTGATCACATATCGCGTGCATGCAAATGACTCAGAGAGAGGGAGAGAGAGAGAGAGAGGGTTAAAGGTGAATTAAATTGGGGGGGGGGAGTAATGTTGGGTAACATAATATTTTTCCTCAACAAGGTTAATACCCTAAAATAGCCCGAGGGGCAGGAATTTAGAATTGGCAAACAATTGACAACAAAGATTGGCAATTCCCCAAGTAAAATCAATTATAGTAATGATGGATTGCATTGGGCACAAGAGTTACTCCCTTTGATTGCCTCGACATAACTCACCCTTCCCACTCCAATCATGATTAAAATTCCATGAATGCGACACCTCCTTTATTGTTGTTATTGTTACATTATTTACATTTGCTGACAAACCCTAAATTCTCACATTTGCGTAGGCAAGTAATGTTCATATTTTGACTTGATTAAATTGTAAATCTTGTATTAAAATGTTCTTATAGAAATGTTCGAGTGATAAAAAATTCTTGTTTAAATATTTTTTCTAAGATTTAGTATTCAAATGACATGTATTTCTGAGATTTTCACGATCTCTATATAACAAGTAAATAGTTCCTGTTTAAATATTTTTCTTGAGATTTAGTGTTCGAATTACATATGTATTTTTGAGATTTTTATGATATCTATGTAACAAAAAAAAATTACATTGATATATACACACACACATATTGGACAACTTGTAATATTATTTGGGATTTAAAAATTGTTAGTTTTGACTTTGCTAACAAAATGATTTCTGACCTTTTCGTTTCGGCATCATTTCCTTTGAAGTTTTCCCATTTTGGAAACTATATGAAGAAAAATTGTATTCAGGTCTAAAGTCTTGAAGCCATCTTTGATTAAAAAATGAAAGGTTCTTCCATTTTATCATATGGAAAAAGATGTAATTGATTTTTTTTTTTTTATACCTATTCTATCTAAAAATTATAAGTAAATCATAATTATTAAACTTAGCCCAAGCATTGACCAGGCAAGCGAGGGTTTGATCGCATTGCGTAGTTAAAAATAAAAAATTAATATTTACAAAAATGAAATAATTAAAAATAATGATAATTATACACTACAGAGAAGAGTGAAGATTAACAAAGATTAAAGCATACGAAAGACGGAAATATAAAAATAAAAGTCAATCTTAAAGAGAATGAACCTAGATTATTTTAACTTTATTCAAATTTATATGCGATATAAATAAATAAATTTACTATTTTAATTTTATCTAAATTTGTATATTATTACTCAATCTTAAAGAGAGTGAATTGAATAATGGACTTTCCATTGTAAATAATCATTTTTTATTCATTTGATCTTTGAGAATAAAGCAACATTTATGTACAAAAAGAAATTCTATAAATCGGCCAATATGTAAAAAATCATTTTTTATTTGTTTTCTTTGGGGGGGGGGGGAAGCATCTACCAAAATCACTCACTTCATTATATAAAAAAAACTTGTAACCAATTTTTTTGCTTTTTCTTTTTTGTTTTTTTATTGTGAGATGGTATTGTATTTAATTTAATAAATTGATTTTGCAAGTGTGAAATATATATATATATATATATATATTTATTTTACATAGAGGAGATTCGAAGTCGAGAGTAAAGGAAATGTTATAGCCCATTGGCCTAAGTGTGAAAGAAATGGATTTGATAATTTAATTATTTTTATTAGAAAAGATATTAGATATCAAAATCAAATCAAAAATTGATTTGATTTTTATACATATTTAACTTTTCATATTTTTATATTTCTATATTTATAATAATTTGTTGATTTTTTATATGAATTTAACTTATTGTAATAATTTATGAAAATAATTGAATATTAAGTTTCATATGATTATATTATTTTTCATCTCTAATATGATACCATGAGCTCCCTTTGTAAAAAGTGTTATCCACGTACTCGTACACATTTTTAGTAGTCAGAACTAGTGCTAGAACTTGATAGTCAAAACAAAAGCCAACACCAATGCTAGAGCTAAGAGCCAAGAGTCAGATTCTAAACTTGTCGGAGCCTAGAGCCAGGACCCAGATCTAAATCCGATGGTAGAGCAGAGCCAGAGCCAAAGCCCATAATTAGTGCAAGGGTTGCAAAAAATATCCCCTAGAATTTTAGATTCTTTATTTAGATTTTATTTTAAATTTAAATAATTTTTATCATATCACGTTGAGTTTGAGAGAGAATATTAAAAAATATATCATATATGAAAATCAATATATATTTGATTTTTCATATTTTAATATTTCTATATTTATGATAATGAGTTTTTTTATATAAACTCAACTTATTATAATAGTTTATTGAGAGAATTAAACATTGGATTCCATATTATTATATTGTTCTCCATCTCTAAAATGATATCTCAATCATGTATATTATTTCTATTATTATTATTATTATTATGATATACCAAAATCAAATCAATAATTGATTTGATTTTAATATATATTTAATTTTTTATATTTTAATATTTCTATATTTATGGTAATGAGTTTTTTATATAAATTCAACTTATGGTAATAGTTTATTGAGAGAATTGAGTCTTAGATTTCATATTATTATATTGTTCTTGATCTCTAAAATGATATCTCAATCATGTATATTTTTTTTCTATCAATTATATTATTATTATTTTATTTTATTTTATTTTTCTACCGTTTTAACCAGCTAGGTAGGAACCTAGGTTCAATCAAGTCGAAAAAAAAAGCATATGAAAATAAAGAAAGAGGGGACAAGTACATTAATATTCCCATTCAGCAGAACATACACATTCGAGACATGCTTATTGCAGAAATCATTAAACCAGCTATTCGTTGCCTTTAAGGAAAAAACCCAGCCCTCAAAACTATGTGAAAATACAATGTCTTTTAGTATTTGCCTAGTTGTTTGGTTTTAATTAGGAAATTTGGAATTTTAGGTAACATATTCTTTCTTGCCTACTCCCGTTCGCAATGCATCTATCTCATAATTATCAACCATAAACATGTATTTGACCTTCAATTAATTGCAACCCCCACTATTATTTATTATTTATTTCCTTCTATTTGTAACAATAGACAAGGAATAAATGGCAGAATTACATGTATGCCCTTCTAGCAGGCATTTTCTCATAGTGTTTTAGCTCATCTGCAGCACAACTTCATTAGAACCCTAAATACAAGACCAGTTAATGGGTGCCACATGGCACAATACTGATGTGGCCGGATGTGGTTGGTGGATGATAGAGGAGGTGAAGTTGCCGACACTCGTCGGTGATTCACCGGAATCTAAATCCGGGTTCGGGTCATGACCCTTTTGGGAAAAAAAAATGCTGTTTTTCTTTTTGTGGTTTTGAGTGAACAGTAAAGACACTGCCATTTAGACAGCAAAACATTGAGCGGGAGAGAGAGAGAGAGAGAGAGAGAGAGTAAAAAGTCCAAAAGGCCCAAGAGGAACTGACTATAAAAGAACACAGCTCTTTACTCTCTCTGTGCCTCTCTGCCCATCGATCTTTCTCCCTCAGAAAACTCTGCTCTTCTCTTTCTCTCTCTCTCTCCCCCTCTCACACAATGCCTCTCTGTTTCTCTGTCTGTGTCTAAATTCCAAATTAAAAAAAGACACAGAAAGTACTGTTTGGGCACAAAGTGTGAGAGAGGAGAAAGAAGAAAAATACAGAAATCTCTGTACATTTCTGAACTGAGTAGTGAGTGGGGAGAAAGAGAGATCTGAAGTGGGTTTCATTTCAACAGTATTGTATTGAAACAGAGGAGTCGAGATCTCATCTGGGAAAACCCTCAGGAGAAAAAGAGAGAGAGAGAGAGAGTAAGAAATGGATCAGGTGACGGTAAACAAGTTAATACAAGACTCCTTACCGGTGACGAGAGATGACATTGCAGGACAAATAGGGTTGATCTGGGAGCTAATTAAAGCACCATTGATAATCCCATTGTTGAGGTTAGGAGTCATCATATGTTTGACGATGTCACTCATGCTTTTCATCGAAAGACTCTACATGGGTATAGTCATCATTCTTGTTAAGATCTTCTGGAAAAAACCAGACAAGCGTTACAATTGGGAGCCTCTTCAAGAAGACTTGGAATCCGGTAGCTCTAATTTCCCTGTTGTTCTTATTCAAATCCCAATGTACAATGAAAGAGAGGTACTCTCTCTCTCTCTCTCTCTCTCTTGACGCACACAATTTTTGAAGGGTTTTTTTTTTTTTAAGAAGTAATTGTTTGGAGTTTATGCAGGTTTACAAGTTGTCAATTGGAGCAGCATGTAATCTTTCGTGGCCGACTGATCGTCTTGTAATTCAAGTACTTGACGATTCAACTGACCCTGTTATTAAGGTACTATAAGATTTGGTTTTTATTGCATAGAAATTTCAATTCAAATAATGAATGACAAAGAAAAAATTAGGAGAAAACGAAGATAAATTTGGGGAATTTCTGGTTTCCTATTCCAGATGAAATCCACTCTCTTGTTACTTATTCTATCTGATGCATTAATTACAAAAATCACTTCTCAGGCAACGAATATTTGCGATCTGGGTCCTAGATATTATATTCCTAAGTTCGTACATTTCTAGGCAACTCATTCACTCATGTTCCTTTCAACTTATTCGTCTCTGATCTGGCACTTCACCGTTTCTCTGTTTTTCTTCCTCAGTTTCATTGCATCTGTATCAGAACCCCATTAATGTTTTTCAGCAAAATCTGTTCTTCTCAATCTTGGCATTTGCTAAATTAAACATTTTCCTCATCTGGGTTTTTCTTCTTCCAACTCCAATGCTATTAATGTCTTTCCCGAATTCCAAAACTTACTGACTTCCTGATCTGAGCACTCCAATTAAACAAATCCCCAACCCCCTAATTATTCTATTCTCTATAACAGTTAGGTGTCAATATCTGGCAATCTATTGATAAAAAAATAAAAATTGGGGTTGCAGGAAATGGTGGAGGTTGAATGCAAGAGATGGGCTAGCAAAGGAATAAATATAGTTTACCAAATTAGAGAAACCAGAGGAGGGTACAAAGCTGGTGCTCTCAAAGAAGGTCTGAAACGGAGTTACGTCAAACACTGCGACTACGTCGCCATTTTCGACGCAGATTTCCAACCCGAACCCGATTTTCTCCGCCGGGCGATTCCCTTTTTGGTTTTCAACCCTGACATTGCACTTGTTCAAGCTCGTTGGAGATTTGGTAAGTCTTTTTTTTAAAACAATTTATTTCCTCAACTCTAATTATTAAATAATCTAATTTCCATAATAGTGTCGGTGGTCTCTTGGTCAATTCGAAACAACAGTTGATTTCTTTTTTGTGTTTTTCTCTTTTTGTTTTTTAGTATTTTTGGGTATTTTCCTCTCTTTCTTCTTTTCTTTTTTTTTTTTTTTTTTTTTTTTTTTTGGTAATGACAAGAGTGGTCGCCCGTCAAAATTCTAAATACTGTAATTCATAATATTTATTCTATTAAAATTTTATTTTAAATTATTTTTAAAATTTTAAATTTAATTTATGTTTTGATTCATATATGTTTTTTAGTTTCCGTTTGAATGAAAATTGAAAACTTGAATATTTTATTTTTTTATTATGTAAGTATTAATAAGTCAGTACATTTGATCGCTTCTTTATTTATGATTGTAAAAAAAATATTTCTCTAATTAATTTTTAAACAGATTTTCGTTTCAGCTATTTTGTTTCTATTTTTTTGAGTATTTTTTTTTTTTTTTGGTTGATTTATATCGTCGGCGGGGTTAGCTGCAGAGTGCATGGGAAAGTCGGCTCCACCAAATCCCCATCAATCACGGGTTTGGACCAATGATTGTCCAATCCAAGCCCACAGCACACATTAGCCATTATGATAGTGCCATTTGGCAACTTCTAAGCCGTCAATCATGGAACAACTGTCCCTGCATTAAAATTTAATCCCGACTCTCTAGCATAACGACTCTCACTCTTCCTTAAACATTATGATATTTTAAATTTTGTGTCGTCGGGGTTTGAATTGATTGATTTCAATGGCCATAGCCATAAATCGGACCATCTTGAAGCATATTCTCCTCATTTTAATTATTTAACTTTAATGTCATTAATGGTATATTATTCGGTCTCTGTCTTAATAAATACTAATAATCGAATAATGACATCCATTCATATCCTATATAATATAATAGTAAATTCCCTATTCACACTCTTTCTTTTAATATTAATTATACTTGAATTCTTTTTCTATAAATAATACAGATGATCAGTATTACTATTTCTTTTTTCTCTCTCTGTGTATTATTGTAAAAATTTCCGGGTCTAGTTTTGGTATTATATTTGAATTTTAAGTTATACTTATCAAAGTAATAAAAAATGATGTGATCGTGACGCATTTTAATATGTGGGAATTTGTCAAAGTCTATAGTTTTGGATATTTGCACACACAAATGACGCCAAAGACAGAGCATTGAGTAACGGCTAAATTTCGTGCAGGATAGAAAAAGGAGAAGAACCCATAGCAAAACCTTAATTAGTCAACCTCAGTCCCTGTACTTACGATGCATACACTTGGGGCCTTTTATTTTCCAAGGGCAAATTAGTCCTACTAATATTATTGCAAACTGGCAACCTCCCCAGCACGTGCTAATATGCTCCGAACTGAAAACTCACTAAAGTGCTTCGCGACTCGAGTCACCGACACTTGTATGAGAAGCGTCTAGGATCACATCGGGGAACAGGAAGCAAATGGTTCTATTGATTACGTGGCGAGTTTTGGTTTGGGACATGTGATGAGGATTAAAAAAAAAATGTAGGGTGACTTTCCACCTGTAAGTCATGTGTTGTTTGAGGCTGCCAATTAGAGGTTGCCAAGAGAGAAGTCACAGAGAACTCATGTGGGGTGGGACCGTAGCAGATTTTGTCTCCCACGCTTTCCGTCTCCTTCTTGGTCATGAACCTGTTCGGACCTAGTTGTTTCCCTAGCCCACATTGGCAGGGCTCATGATCATGACCCTCCATTTAATCAAATCATGAATTTTTTGATAATTTCCGAAAAAATACATATTTATTTATACTAATTTATTTGTTTATTGGGCGCAGTTAATGCGGATGAGTGTTTGATGACAAGAATGCAAGAAATGTCGCTGGACTACCATTTCACAGTGGAGCAAGAAGTGGGATCATCAACTCATGCTTTCTTTGGATTCAATGGTAATTTTATTTTTCTAATTTAATTATTTATTTATTTTTTTGGGGGGAGGGGAAGGGGGGCAACAGACAAATGGGTATTATGTTATCCAAAAAGTTAAAAAATAAAAAATATATAAATATATTTGTTTAGTTGCAACCATTTGGTTAGGGTATCAGAATGGCGTGGCCTTCATTTCTACGTTTCAAAGATAACCCCAACCCCAACCCCACCACCCCACCTCTTCTCCTACTACTAGTAGCTGATGCAGAGCTGATAGCCTCCAAATTCACCTCTGCCATGTGAGTCTGCGCTCTGAAAATGGACCAATTGGAGGAATGTCTGGAATAATAAAACAGTAACAGTCAATAATTCGCCGACATCGGACTCATAGGGTGGATTCTGAGTGCTGTATACACACACACACGTGGAACAGGACAAAAACTTTGTAATTTATATCTCACAAGCTGATCTTCAGAGAACTTTTTGTATTTTGTCGCCTTATTGATTATTCCCCCATCTAGGGAGTCTTCGAATTTTGGGAACTTTTTGGCTTAGTCTCTTAAGGCATTTTGCAAACGCAGGAACTGCTGGGGTATGGAGAATTGCCGCTATCAACGAAGCCGGTGGATGGAAGGATCGGACCACCGTAGAGGATATGGATCTTGCGGTCCGAACGAGTCTCAGGGGTTGGAAATTTGTTTACCTTGGTGATCTCCAAGTATGTGTCATTAGTGATATTTATAGAATGTGTGGTCATTAAATTATCTTTCAAAAATTATCATTTTAAAATAATAAATAATCTGTGAAGAAAATCCCACAAATACATGTTATTTTTCTTGGCACTCGTGTTGGATTTTTAAATGGTTTGTGCAGGTGAAAAGTGAACTTCCGAGTACTTTCAAGGCCTTCCGCTTTCAGCAACATAGGTGGTCTTGCGGTCCTGCTAATCTTTTCAGGAAAATGGTCATGGAGATTGTTAGAAACAAGGCATGTTTTTATTAATTTTTCTGATGACAAATTCAAATTAAAGAAATTGGTGGTCCATATGACTCAACTTTTGTGATTTTTTTTTTAATTTTAATGCAGAAAGTGAAGTTTTGGAAGAAGGTTTATGTGATCTACAGCTTCTTCCTTGTCCGAAAAATCATAGCTCACATGGTCACATTTTTCTTCTATTGTGTTGTGCTTCCCCTGACCATTTTTGTTCCCGAAGTCGATGTTCCCAAGTGGGGTGCCATATACATCCCTTGCATTATCACCATTCTCAATTCAGTTGGAACCCCAAGGTCTGAAAATCTCCAACTCATCAATATTTGTCACAAGTGAAAGCATTTTTCGTCTAGCTTGTTCTGAAAATCTATGTTATGTTATGTACTTTGCAGATCGATTCACTTGCTCTTTTATTGGATCCTTTTTGAGAATGTGATGTCTTTCCACCGTACTAAGGCCACATTCATTGGTCTACTAGAAGCTGGGAGGGCCAATGAGTGGGTTGTCACCGAAAAACTTGGAGATACTCTCAAGAAACAACAATCAAAAAAAGCCTCACCAAAAAGATTTAAATTTAAGATTGCAGAAAGGTAAACAAGCCAGCTCTACTCTTCTATTGGCACCTTGCAACCTAAATTTACATGAGAGATTAAGCATTGCTCTAAACATTTGTTTAAAAAGCATTTTATTATTGAATTCATTGAACAGAATCAACACACTTGAGCTTGGATTTGCTGTGTTCCTCTTCATCAGTGGATTATATGATTTCATGTTTGGGAAGTACAACTACTTTATATACCTCTGGCTTCAAAGCATCACCTTCACCATTGTTGGGTTTGGCTATGTGGGCACCATCATATGAGCGCAACCGCATCAAATGTAGGTGCTCATTTAGTATGTCCCATATTCATCTTCTCTCTTCATCACAGCACATTATATAAATATATATTTGTGGGGTTTGAGCTAGCAACCTTTCACAGCAATTGGTAATACTATATACCTCCTAAGAAAAAAAAGGTCATTCTTCATTTTGGGTAGAGATTTGGAACACAAATTTGAGCTGCCCTCCCTTGGAAAACCGCAAGGAACCCTAATGTGCGGTTTTTTATCATGTGAGATGGTATGGAAGAACAAGGAAGCAGGAGCAGAAACCAGAAGTGTATTTGTCTAGGGCAACAATTAGGGTTTGGTGCTATTTTTTTTTTCCGTTATTTAGATTGCATTGTTATAGTGGATATTGCATTTTTCTTTGATGTTGGGTCTTCAAACATTTGTTAGGTTTTTCCTGGTTTTGGGGACAAGGGAAAAAGGGTAAACTTGTAATCAGAGCTTGATCATTTTGTAGTCTGTTCTTTTTTAACCTTTTTGCTTCTTTTTTTACCATACAATGGTGTCAACTTTTATTATGTTATACGTTGCGTTTGGAATCAAATAAATTCCACAAAAATTATAAATTTTAATTTTAATTTTAAGTTTTATTACTTGGATGTAATAGAAAAAAAAAATTAGCACTAACTCCACAAAAGGCGAGGACTTGTAAATCAAGAAAAAAGGAAAAAGAAAATTCAAAATGAACTCTGTTCTTTCTATAAATATTCTAGTATATAATATTTTAGAATAAAACTTTAAAACCATTTGATTGTTTCAAGTAATGAATTTAATTGAAATTTAATTTTCTATTAGACTTAAAGTTAAAAAAATTATTTTAATTGTAAAAATATAATTGAAAGGAATTTAACTTATTCTTTATTTTAATTCCAAGTACAAAATAAATAATTAGCTTTGCTGAGTTATAAATAAAGCATTAGCACCCGCTTTCATGATCGCATTTAAGTTTAACCTTTGAGGCATAAGAGTAATTAGGACATAGCAACACTTTGTAGGGTTACAAGGGGCCTAGGGGAACATCTTCATAGTCGCCTTACATGCCTTGTCCCCAATCCCCAATCATTGGGGGTCTCTCACGCGGATTCCATTGATATAAAAAAATATAATTAAATAAAATCAAATCGTAAAAGAGAAGATAAAAATAAAAAATTATACCGTTTGAGTTGTTCCTAAAACTCTGTTACATGGATTTTGTTCTATCTTATTCTTATCTATGCCTTGCTTAAATATCATTTACAATTCAAATGATAAGGCTTGAAAAGCTGCTTTCCTTTCGCTTAAAGAGAGAGAGAGAGAGAGAGAGAGAGAGAGAGAGAATAAATATGAATCATCAAGCACAATGGAGATATCATTCTGTATAAGCAACATCATGAAAAGGCAGCCTGAAGGATACTTTTTTTTTTTTTTTAATTTTTAACTAAAACCATTATTAACCTTCTCGTTGCTTGTTCAGTGTGGATCAATGAAACTTTCAAATCAAGTCAGTTGCATAAGCTCCTGGCCTTTAAAAAAAAATTCTCGGTCATCATCATTATTAGAATAATTACAAATATCAATTCTGCAAGAAGCATACTAATGCTGGCCTGCAAACTAGGTGCTGCACTATCCAAATTACCCAAGAGAAATGATCTGAGCTCATTATATACCCCTTGCTTAAGGATTCAAAGCTTGTCTTCAAGAGACTAAGACATTAGAACTGTGCACGGGAGCAAATACATACATACATACATACATTTATCTATATGTCTAATGAAATATGTTGTTATATGAATTATTACATGTTAATGGTTTGACTTAAGGGCAATGAGCCAATGTCTAATGGCTTCTCTATGAATCAAAAAGTGAAGAACATTTTTAATTTTTAAAGGAGGAATTTCAAAATGAATATTTTTGTTTTAAACTGAATTCTGTAGTTTTCTATTAGACTTAAAGTAAATATATACATATATATATTTAAATTAAAAAATTCAAACAAAACAAAATAAAATCAATTTTCTTTTAATTCCAAGTAAAACACAAATAATCACTTTTGCTTGGTGATAAAAGCATTGGTACAACATATTTTCATTTAATTGAATCAAAAGACTATCCCTATAGATGTCCATGTGACTTTATCTGGCAATTACTTTTTTGGGAACATAATGACAATTAAACATAAGCTAAGAAAACAGGTTTAAGGTTCTACTTATCATATAATAAATAAATAAATCCTAGAATTCAAATGTAGTTCTTGTCTCACTATGGGTAGGGTGTACCCAATTTAGAGACAATTCTGAAACTTAATCACTTTCACATGAAAAGAAAAGTGTTCCCACAGCACATGGAGGTAATCTCTCTCTCTCTCTCTATTAATGACAATGAAAGGGATCTTTAGTCCACTCGACTTTGGTCCACAGACAAACATACAGAGCCTCTATTTAGGGGTGGGGGAAAAGGAAAAACCAACAAAGCCCTTGCTTCAGAATGATTTTGAGTCCATGTGACTATGAATGCTTGCTTAGTGATTGTGGTCCGAGCCTTCTAAAATTTTTAAAAAATAAAATAAAATCAGAGATGAGGGAGAAAGAACAAAATAATTTTGGAGACAAATGTGCATGGGGGTTGTTCAAGTGTCTTCTGAAGTGGGGGAGGGAGCATGGTGCTTGCTGTGCTATTGGAACAAGTCTTGTCCTATTTTATCAGACAAATTGCCCAATCCCAACGTTGACACATCACTCATTCATTGATGCCCCCCCATTCTTTCTCCTTGCTGCAATATATGGGCCCAAAATTTCTCCAAACACCAATCCACTAGGCATTAATTGTCTTCTGTCTCTTGAGATTTTATAAAAATTCGAATCCAAAGTTTGGTGGTTCTCCAACCCAATCAGCTTACCTTTAATTTTGATGTATGGAATTCTCTGCTTGTTCTAGTGGCGATCTGAGCGCCCAGTTGTGCAGCAAACTGTACAACTGTGAACTGGACCACGGTGGGCCCAGATGGGAGACCATTTTAACATTCAGCTTGGAATTGGAATTGGGCTGATTTGAGAATGAGCCCCTTCGGTTAACATGGCTTAAGCCCAATCCTTATCATGTTGGGTTGTTCGGGCCCATTAAGGCCCAGTTGAATGTACAGGATCTGGATCTCCATAGCCCACATTTAAATTATTGAAAGAATAGTCCAGTGTCGAAGCCCTAGCTCAGGCA